>AYEL01053859.1:0-53591 GCA_000484575.1 Olivierus martensii
GTAATCCGAATCAATTTTTCCCATTGCAATTAATGTAAATCCAAATAATACGTTTTTGTCCTAGGAAAATTTTAACATGTTATGGCTTTATGTGTGGAAATAATACAGAAAGGAAATAAATATAACAGTATTAGCAACTATAGTTAAATTAAATTACTAAAAGTCATCAGGAAATAATATCTACAAAATCTTCAATCATGTTGCTAGATAAAAATACAAATTTAATTCCGTATTTTCTGATAAAACGCGAGTTAATCACGCAGGTTCTTCATAAGCAAGTTCCTTTTGCAACTCAGTTGACGTCACAGTGACGACACATTACGTAGAAGATATGCGCATAGGCATACCGTGTCTAAGTGTATCGTGGTCTAAACTAAGTCTATTTTCGCTGAGTCTAAAACTGGTTTTAAGAAACTAAGAGAGATAAGAATACCACTTTACTGGTTTAAACCTAACAAGTAAGACTAAGTTTAAACCATAGGCTTAGATAGGTCAGAATACGGGTCTTAATTTTTGCCATTTAGGGCAATTTAATCAATATCCACATATTTATATAGTTTTTCACGAAAAAAGTATACAAGACTGAAAGATCATTTTGATGATAATGATTGTTTGCATTTATAATAATTTTTATACTGTTAAAATATAACACGAAGGCGAAAATTTTGCCCGCATTGAAATTTCCACGTGGATGACAGCCCGCGCTGAGTTGGCGCCTATGACTGTAATCGAATATTGTATTGTATTGTTGCTAGTATTCTGTATACTTTTCCTATTTAAAATGGTTGTGGATTCCTTTCTTATAGGCAGCAGAACTTGATAATTTATAAGTATTCGAATATTTTGTTAAAATATTTCAAGAATACAAATATTTTTCTTTAAATTCACATTTCTTACGAAATATGTATTCTAAATTCTTGCATATATGCATTTTTATCTAGTATTTTTAGCCCTGTAATTAACTACATACAAACATTTTTTTATTTTCTAATGACACTAAATCTAAGTAATTTCGACAATACGAATTCATTATGCAATACGTTAATCTATTTCCGAATGATTTTACTATGAATCGAAAATATAACTCATTCTAACACTCCAAATCAATACCAGAATTACTCGAAATCTTGTTAGCATCGAAGAAAGCATTTTATTTTCATTCAAATATTCCAAAAACACGATTTTAAATGTAATCAAATTTTCATGAAGGTTTTAAATATTTATCTTAAAAAAGATTTACCAAATTTTATTTTAGAAATACGAAGCCAAAGCATTTCTAAATAAACTGCAAAAACCTTTATATTTACTATATTTGAAACCGAAGTGTATTACTATAATACAGGTAGGCCTCGATTAGTGCGAGTTCCAATAATGCGATTTCGATTAGTGCGACTTATATAATCGTAAAATGATAGTTAAATATTTATTGTAATCATTTAATACAATTATACTTTCATCTTAATATAGGATTTGCTACAATAAATTGATAATTTTGGTAATAAAAAATATATTCTATGTTTTATTGTGGATCCAAAATGAAAAATTCCGCAATTAAAAAAGAATATGAATTACAAAAATTATTTTTTTAATTTAAAAATAGTTATTAATATATTGTAGACAATATTCGTAATTATACACTGTTGAAAGAAAAAGCAACAGGTGAAAGGAAAGAAAATTCAAAAGTGGCATATCAGATTCTATTTGAATACAACATATTGTAAATTATAACAAAATCTAACAAATAAAAATACCTAATTTGAAAAAATTCACAGAAAAAGAAAAAATTATTATTTTTCGATCAGATATCATCATCATCATATACAATAAAAGAATAAGCGTGTGAAGTCACGCTTATTTTTCTTTATTATATATGATGATGATATAATTATCCTTTATTTTCTGTGCATGTGCGAACTCCTGGAACCAGAAGTGCAGCCATTATTATCTTCTCACGCTTCAAATCTTTAATCGCGACTTTTAGAAAACTAAATCCTAATCCCATTATAAATTTTGTTTTAAATTATCATAATATACTTCCTATTTATGTTTGTATACAGTGATACCTCGGTTCACGAACACAATCCGTTCCTTGACCCTGTTCGTGATCCGAAAAGTTCGTAATCTGAATCAATTTTTCCCATTGCAATTAATGTAAATCCAAATAATACGTTTTTTATGATGAACAACGATGTAAAATATGAAAATAAATATTTCTTAAACAGTTAGTTTAGTTAGTATTGTGGTTATTCATCGTGAGGGTTGGCTAATGACCAGAATCTCACAAAGCAAGAACCAATTACCATATTTTACATAGAGTTAATACTTCGATTAGTGAGAATTCGAATAGTGCGAGAAATTCGTGGAACCAATTATTCGCACTAATCGAGGCCTACCTGTATACTGTGTTATAAAATAATTTATACTTCTTTAGTCGGTAAATGATATAATAAAGTATAAAAAAAAATTATCCTATTTGTAAACTACAAAGTTTAATGCGGCTTCGCATAACGTTAATTCGTTACAAACTATTTCGGAAATTTTGTTATATTTCTGCGCTGGCCAATCATTTGATGCCTTCCTCACACTAAACTTGATAACTATTGCCACAATTTTTTCTGTTGTGTTATACGAATCTGTTATATACAAGATTTACTGTATTTTATTCTCAATTTATGTAAAAATATTCAAAATAGTTCTCTAATATTTTCATAATATAGTCTTTCTTAACTACATTACTGAATTGGTCTAGTAATTTTGAATTAGTTTAGTTTGTCAAAATTTGAAAATGTTTCAGAAATTGTTTTCAACTCATATTTTTATCAAAATATCTAATTACAAATATTGTTTTATCTTTTTGGATTATATACTTATGTAATTATCATTTAAGAAATTACATAAATTGGAAAATTGTTTATTATAACTGTATTGATTTTAATCATAAACTATCAAATTCTGCTGCCTGTAAAAAATACAAGGAATTCACAAAGTACTTTAAGCAGTAAAAATACAAAATTATTATTAGTTATTCAATATATATACTAACAACAACATGCAGTAACATATTGAATAACTGATAATAAATTTGTATTTTTACTGCTTAAAGTGCTTTGTGGATTCCTTGTATATTGATTTTAATTGCAAATGTATAACATCTTAATTTTTGTCAACATAATTCTGTTTAAACATTTGTAAATTAAGCATTGTATAATTTCTTACTCTTTAATATTCATTGGATTTCCTTTCAGACTTTCTATGTATTCATCAATTTCACAGTTTTTTCTGAGCTTGTATTTTAATAACTTTATTTTTTTATTTTTATAAATAATTACAGATCTTAAAATTAAAAGTTCTATATACATCATCTTGTTTAGTTGTATCACATACTTTTATGGATATTGCTCAAGAGAAATTTTCTTCATTTAAATTGCTTAAAATACCAGATATCAGTCTTGTACTTTTTCAATTGTTAACTTCGAATCATTAATTCTTGTTCTGATTTAATCAATATAAATTTATATAGAAAAAATGTAGTACAATATTAAATTTTTGGCATGGCATGATATTGTTTAAATCCACCAATGGTTTCTATATACAATAGATCCCCAACTTACATGGTTTCAACTTATGCAGTTTCAGAGATACATGAGATGTATATTTTTTAATTTTTGTTAAGTGCCATAAAATGCTAATGAAAAATTCATTAAACAATTTATATTTGTGCAAAAATATCACTTTTTTTATCTATGGTTAAAGTATGCTCATAAATTTCATTTGATCATATCATTTGCTAACACACTCATTTATATATATCAAATTTAAGTATTGTTGGACATGTGGTTTTTGACTTATGTGGAATTTTCTTGGATGAATTAACCATGTAAATCAGGAACCTACTATATTTGAAAAACTCATATTGTTAATACATAAATATTTTCACCTCAACCCTTAAAATAACAAAAATCAATTTTGATTAAATGAGCTAGTTTATTGAGGATATAAAGTTAATTTTTATTTTAGAATAAATATGTGAATGTGAAAAACATAAATGAAAATAAAGAATGTAACAATAAAAATTATAATTATAAAAAAATCAAAAAATAAAAAGTAACTATCCAATAATCATTATGAAAACCATGATGAAAAATTCTGAAGTTGATAGAAATATAGTAAATCAGTTTATGACTTCAACTTTGAAATTACTTATTATAATTTTTACAAAGTATTATTTTATTGATTATTGCATAGCTATTATATTTATTTTTATTTATAATTTTAAACTTTTTTAAAATAAAAATTTTTATAAGATTAGAAGAATCCATCCTTATAATAAAACTTTCATTACCATTAAATAGTGCTTAAAGTTAATTATTTCTGATTTTATAAATTTTATGTTATATCTTTTTAGTATTACATCTTTATAGCCACAATAATAAATTATTACGTAACTTAATGCACAATCAAATAAATTCGTGCTTTTAATCATAAAACTGTTAATACTTCAACACCTTCCTCCGTAATTAAAACTGTATGTTCAAACTGAGCACAACGACTATTATCAAGTGTAACTGCAGTCCATCCATCTTCAAGAATAACAATATCAGGTTTCCCTTCACATATTACAGGTTCTAGAAATAAAATAAATTAATTGTATTTTTATAATAAATTCAGAAATATATTAAATAAATTTTAAACATTTAATCTAAATTTTGTTATAATATAAATTTACCAATAGTAAAAGTCATTCCTGATTTCATAATGCCTTTTTCTGAATTTGCTATAAATAATAAAAAAATTATTTCTTCTTAGAAAGATTATATTTTTTACCTTAAAGAAAATTAAATAATAATATTTTATAAGAACACTTACAATAATGTAAAATTTGTGGAGGTCCATGAAAGTATGTTCCTATTCCATGGCCACAGAATGCTGGAACTACTGAATAGCCAGCAGATAATGCAATTTTACTATTCAAAATAATAAAATTTGTAATTATTTTTTTATTTAACAAAAAATGAAATGTTAGCTAATTTTATTTATCAGAAAACTTAATACTACTTGAAGATTATTATATAATAATTTACTAAATTCATAAGTTTATACACTAAACATTGAGGAGAAGTAAAAGATATTTTATTAACTTAAAAATTGAAAGAGGAGGATTTTGGTTAAAAATCACTATCATCAGTTTTTTATATGCTGCAAATATGAACATTACGAAACAGAATATTTATATTTCAAATGTATTTTTATTTGATAACATTTTTACAAGTAATCCTTGACTTGTGATATTCCGATCTTATAATGGCCCTTACAATATTCCAAACTTGGCTATTTTCATAGCATATTGGCTAGAAATACTTTTCTGATTTATTAAAAATACAGTAAAGTAATTGCTTACTACTTTGGGGATCTGGGTTTAATTTTGGATGATTTTATACTATGGAGTCCAGATTCAATTCTGAATTATTTTATAACCTTGAGGACCTAGGATCAAATCCATATAATTATACCATCTTAAAGGATTTAGTATTCCATTGCCTATTATTAATGCTAAAATTATTAACATTATAGGTTATTTTCAATTTACTAATGGGATTATCAAAACACAGCCTCATTGTCAGTCAAGAACAACCTGTATTTCTAATTTATAGAAGGCTGATGATAGTGATTTTTAACTGGAAAAAATTACCTTATTTAAATTTTGAATTGATATCTTTTATTACTAATTAGTGGTTAAAGTAGGAACTGGTTGCCTATTATAATACTTTATCCCAATAACAAACATTATCCTTTTGATTGCTTTTTCCCTCATTTGATGAGATTATTTCAGGAATTCCTTAAAAAGAATTGTCAAAGATAATTATTATCTAAACACTGGAGATCGCTGTGATCTTCACATCTCAATATCAATCATTGATGATGAATTGATCATAAAAATGAACTTACTATATTAATGCAGTAGAAACTCTCATTCAATTCCCTTATGAATTTAGAATATTTAAGATTAAATTTGATATCATTAAAATTAATTAATTCAATTGCATTCTCTAATAGTTTTTATAGAAACCTCAATATAATGATTAATTATTAATTTCTGTTTTCATTAATAAAATGTTTAATTAAAAATTTAAACAATTTTCTTACAAAAATAAATATTTTTAAGAATAAATTAAACATTTCAAAACAAAGAAGACAACGCAAAGAAAATAAGATCAACGACTAAGCTGTTACATTTTGTGAATAAAATTTATTAAATTTTGAATAAAACAATAATACTATAGTAGCATTCCGAAATTTATCATTTGCTTTTAATGAGATAGATCTCAACATGCTTTAATATAATTTTAAAGTAATTGGTTATATTTTCATAGATTGGAATAAGCAATACCATGGAATTAGGATTTACAAATTAAAAACCAGTAATCAATTATTACTGAAATTTATTCAAATATAGATGTTATCTAGAGTTCTTTGCTGAGTATATTTTTATTTGTATTTTCAATAAACTCAATTTTTAAAAAAGTTACATAATCATAGTTAATGGAATGACTTAAAAATCATAAGTATCAAATATTTTTTCATTAATAAAAGACATGAATATAATTAAAAGATGGTTAAATACAAATAGAACTCTATATATGAGATTCTCATTAAAGTATGATGATAGGAAAACAAGATTTTCTTTATAAATAGAAAATAACCTATTTATATTTTCTGAAAAAAACAGACTTTCAATTATTAATATATAATCACTCCTGTTTTATCATCATATAGATGAATTATGTAGAAAAATAAACAAAATAGTATAATGATATTTTCACTACATAAATGATATGATGATAAATATTAGTTTCACATTAACTTAATTATTTATACTATCTTTTAATATATGGAGCTGCTAGTAAATCAAATATTTTAAATTATCTACATCAATTTTAAAAGATTATGGAATAAACTTCTGTGGATATTATGAATGCACTATAATGAAATTAAAAAATATGAATAAGTTAAAAAAAATAGATATTAAAATAATTAATAATACAATTATAGAAATTCTACCATCTCACATTATTAATTTCAATATACAAAGAATTCTAAAAAATTTTAAGTTTTTAACCATTTCATGATTCAGAATCACCAAATTCATCCAATAATTTAAAATTTGTGTTCTATATTATTTTAATGATATTAATATTGGGAATTTTTTTGTTTGCTTTTTGGATACGTACTTCAGGGTATATATATCCATTAGTAATTTATATAGTTTAAACCAGAGTTTTCAAACTGTGGGGCATGCCCCACTAGGAGGTGCTAGTCTATTGCATGGAGGTGCACAAGAATTAACAAAAATATAATTTTTGAGACAAACAAACAAAAAATAAATTTAAATTGGTGTCAAAAAAAAAAGAATAGCAAAAGGGTTATAAATACATATATCTATGTATCCAGAAACTTTCTGCTGTAGCTGTTTTTAAAAACTAAATATCAATCTCGTTTTGTGATCGAAAAAGAATGGAGAGTAATGATATCTTCAAAGACACCCCAATTTGAGAGAATTTGTGCTGAAAAACAAGCTCACCCATTGCATTAAATATTATGTTGCCACGTACCCAGAAACTTTTTGCAATAGCTGTTTTAAAGTCAAAAATATCGATCTCGTTTAGTGATTGAAAAAGAATTAAGAGTAGCGATATCTTCAATGACATTCCGATTTGAGATAATTTGTGCTGAAAAATAAGCACACTCATCGTATTAAATATTATGTTGTATTAAACATATATTCTATTTTTCGTTTTTTGTAAGATTTAATTGTATTAAAAATTATTACAGTCATACCTCACCTTACGTCGTTAATTCGTTCCAAGATCTGTGACTTAAGTCGAATAAACTCTTTAAAAAACAACCTAGACCCCTCTAAAAATAACCCCGTAACATCGCTAATAGCATTTTTAAGCTTCTAAATAATTCTATAAGTTTCAATAGCAGCTTTACCTTCACCATTCCTCTAATCGAAGTATCTCTTATATGCAGCGTAGAAATTTGAACAATAATGAACTTTGGCGTAAAGATGCAACATCTAGCCGTATAGCGATAGTAACATCAATGAACCACATATTTACATCGCGTTTTACGCCTGTGAGATCCAGCCTTTAGTAGACTTTACGTCGGTTTTTTGTTAATAAAAAAAGAATAAAAGTCGAAAACGATGTAATTTGAGGTATGACTGTACACCTTAATAAATATATATTTTTTATGTATAAGAATTTTATTTATATAAAATATGGTATATTATATTTTAGTATTAAACTGTAAGTGAAAAGTATTTATAAAATTAGACTGTTATGAAAATGAGGGGGCGTACTAATTTTTTATAAAAAAAAGGGGGCGCAGATACAAAAAGTTTGGAAACCACTTCTTAGATAAATAGATACAGAACATTATCACAAAAACTGTTCGAAGTGATAAATATATTATAATATTTTAGGACATCACTTCAGTTCGGAAAAGGATTATTACACACGATCACAGCAACTTACTCCTACCGAAGGAAGTACTCGCAGTGACGAAGGCTATCACAGCAATGGAGGACCTGATGATCATGCCGATGATGTATCTATCCCGTTAGAGGATAGCAGCGATGGTGATAGCGATACTAATTACGTCATCGACTATAGCGTCAAGAAGCAAACTAATGAAGATAAGAACGAGTTTAGAAAAGTTAAGATTAAAATGTCGAAAGCATATAATTACAATGGTAATGGCACACAAGAAGAACCAACCTTTACGACTTCGGAACCCACCTCCCCTACTGAAGACGCATATGA
Source organism: Olivierus martensii (assembly GCA_000484575.1). Taxonomy (NCBI): domain Eukaryota; kingdom Metazoa; phylum Arthropoda; class Arachnida; order Scorpiones; family Buthidae; genus Olivierus; species Olivierus martensii. The sequence goes on from AYEL01053859.1 coordinate 8,826, forward strand.
AGGAATGGGTCAAAGAATGACAGGACATACACCCAAGCCACCTTCTTCAGGCATTCTCGAGAATCTGTTACTTCAAGGATCACCAGAAAATAAGCGCGAATCCTCAAATTTCATTCAAAAATACAACTGTTCGGGCAACAATAGTCCAGAAGTTCACACGCCAGACTCGACCGATAAAATGCTCAATTCCGCAGCTTATAACATCAGCAGGTCTAATTATTTATATGTAAACGGTTTAACACCTATGTTCTCGCCCGCACATTTCAATATGTACGCATACTCGCTAACAGAAAACGGAAATTATCCAAAAATACCAGATTACTCTGCGCATCCTATGGCAGTCCTACAACGCCCTCACCATCCTCAGGCCTTCAACCAGACGCTCACACAACAGAATACATACGCATTAAGCCCTAGTCCACGCGGTTACAGATCTCTACCATATCCACTAAAAAAGAGAAACGGGAAGATGCACTACGAGTGCAACATTTGCTACAAAACTTTTGGCCAACTCTCCAATTTGAAAGTTCATCTTCGAACACATTCTGGCGAAAGACCATTCAAGTGCGCCATTTGCAGCAAGAGCTTCACCCAACTGGCACACCTTCAAAAGCATCATTTGGTACACACAGGAGAGAAACCGCACCAGTGCGAAGTATGCAAGAAGCGTTTCAGTAGTACAAGCAACCTGAAAACTCATCTAAGGTTACACAGTGGACAAAAACCGTACTCGTGCGACCTGTGTCCCGCTAAGTTCACCCAATTTGTTCATCTCAAACTTCACAAGAGGTTGCACACTAACGAGAGACCGTACACGTGTCAGACATGCAACAAGCGTTACATCAGCGCATCCGGTTTGCGTACACATTGGAAGACTACATCCTGTCAACCCAACAACGTACCAGACGTTTTTGGACAGGTAGACAACTCGGAAATGGCAAGATCGTATATCACAGAGACCGAGTGCGTATAGTAATAATCTCTTTTAATTTATTCGTTGTATTGTTAGTGAAGAAAAATTAAGAGCTGTGATTAAAGTTATGTTTGTTAATTAAGGAAGAAAAACCGTTGCAATAATTGTAGTCAATAAAATTCTAAAAAAAAAATCGGATTGTTTAAAACTCGGTATGGCAAGTGTCGCCATCTGGTGCCAAATTATAAGATCAATATTAGATTTTTGTTATTGGAAAAAGAACTGTGATTTTTGTAAACGCATCCCACCATATTTTTTCCCTTTAAAGTGATTAAAATATGTTGACTACAATTACTTTTATTCGCTCAAACATTTTTTCTAATGATAAATTCCCAATTGTTTCATATTTTATTTATTAGTGAGTGTCTATAGCCGGATAAATGTAAAATATTTCAAATTTCTAAAATATTTATTTGCTCATTTTAAAAAAATGTTTTTAAGTTGTAATTTATTAAATGAAAAATAAAAAAATATTTGTGAGTGTGGTGGTGAATACATTAGAAACTAGAAATTTTTACTATTCATCATAATCACTTGTGCTACCATCTGTTACACAAATCAATTACTAAAAATAAGCAATTAATGGATCGCTTGTGGCTCCATCTGCACTAATTTTTGTGAAGTAAAATGTTAGCTCTTAACAAAAGAAAACACTAAAATGCAAATCGACTGATATTAATTTTTCATTTTAGAAAATTTTTACATAATTATAAAGACGGGTGATATTTTAATGAGCATGCGCGTTAACTATGTATAACAAAAAAAATACGAATGCTGAAATTACGTATTTCAAAATTATGAAATCAATTTTTGCAGAATGCATTTATTTCATATACTGCCTTAGATAATCGCATGTTTTTAACTATATTTTGTATTAACTTTTGTGAAAACTGCTATCAATTCCAATAGCAATTTAAATATTCGAAATTAGCATAAGATGTTATGGAAAAAATATATATATTTATTTTTTATCTTAAATAAATAGCAAGTTATTTAAATTAGTATTAAATTTCTCGATACGGCAATTACCGTTCATTTTGATCCGCTAGAGTCCGTAGGACTCCTATGAACCGCATAATAATAGCGCCATCTGTTATAGTTCAAATTAACTATAAGTTCCGAGCTTATCAAAAAATTAACAATGAAATATTAATAGCGCCATATGTTATAGTTCAAATTAACTATAAGTTCCGAGCTTATCAAAAAATTAACTATGAAATATTGAAAATTCAAAACTTTATTCCAAATACTGTACTATACTTTGCATAAAAAATAAGGTAAGATTCTAGTTGAGCCATAGCACGCGGATATATGATAAGCGACCGTCGACTTGAAATTATATTCTTAGAATTATCATATAATCAAAAACTAATAAAAACATCTTGATAGCCCAGATAGTTTTGGAGTGAATCTTTAATATAACGGAAGTGTCGATTCGTATTTTATACATCAGTCGGTGGGCGGCGAATCTTCAATTCTCTAACGTGCGTGCTATGGCTCAACTAGAATCCTACCAAAATAAGTTTTTCCTTTTTTAAGTGTTTTTATCGATTAATGCTTTATTTATATAGATAATTTGCATTTAAAATTTTTTTTTACAAAATTAAATATTGATATGAATTTAGTCTACCAGATGGCATAACGATCTTTTCAGAATTTTTTTTCTTTTATTGCGAAAAAAGCGCAAAACCGATAAGTACTTTAAAAAATGTACCGACTGATAATAGATTACACACGCGAATTTTTAACCCTTCCATTAAAATGTCACCAGTGGCATTCAATATAGGAAGTGACATTTCCGGGGTCATCAGGATCGCGCGGGCCACGTGCCCACACTAAGAGAGGCCCCGATAGAAAAAAAAATCCCGATATCACCACCAGTGGGAGGCCGGTCGATTAGGTTTTTTTTCCTTCGTCAATCTACCCTTACCGTTCCACCTTACCATTCTGGAGCTTCCCCTTCTCCACATTCACGTCACGTAGAATATTTTTTTTTATCTACTTCACCTGCTCCAGAATAGAGCAGTAGCAAAGGAGCGAGTTTGGCCTTCTATTGTTTTGACAAGGTAACACCTGTGCAGGATCGGAATAAAATAGACTGTAAACCTCCTCTTTCGATTTCACCTGTCTCGAAACTTTAAGCGACGACGATAATAGCCATTTTGGCTCTAATAATTCTATCCAATTAACCTGGTCTTAACTAGACGTTAAGAACTTTTGTATATAACTTCCTGTATTAACAAAGTCCAGATAAAATAAAAAGGTTAACTGCTTTTGTGAACGTATCCCGAATCAACCGAGCGTTAATAATTCAATATGAATTTTATTTTTTATCATCATACCACGTCTTTATTTCATATAAATTGAAACATGTAAATGAACAACATTCTATACAAAAAGAACTCTTAGCACTCACTCACTCGACAATGAGTTGCGCCCATGTGCTCTCTTCTTTGATTAAAAAAACACGTCTGCAAGAAAAACTCTATAGACTAGTTTCGGGAAGACCAAGTTAGGTAGTTGTATAATCTCCCACTTTTTTGTGTATTTTGATTCTCAAACGTACTTGAGTACGATGTCCCTGAGCCTAAGCACCAGCCCCGACAGGGATATACATTTTGGCAAAACAAGAGGGAAACATAACACAAGGGCAGGTAAAAAAAAAGATGGGAATCGAGAGGGAAAAAAACAAGGTCAGCATAGTTTGTTTTAAGCAGTACACAAGATGTTTCTGAAACAATCGGCATAAACGAGAGAATTCAATTAAATCAAATATGTATTAAAAAAAATTATAAGAATATAAATCCGAAAGTGGTTGGAATAGCACAACTGGAATTTAGTGCTGTTGCAGTCACTTTATGGTTTATTTTCAGACCCGATAGTTTTTTAGATCATCTCATTTTTGCAGATTCAGAAACATTTCGAAAATAAGTCCAAGCCAGTCGAAATAATAAAGAAGCGAGCGCTAACCAGTCTTAGGATGAGAAATGTTCTTTTTTTTGGATTTGTGTCCTTGTGCATTGGATCAGTGGCGGCTTTAAACCAACCTCATTTTGTAAACTTATTTTTCTTTGGCAGTGTAAACTGGTTAATGCTGCTTTTAACGAGGAAAAAAAACAGGAGAAATGAAAAAAACTGAATAAAATAATAAATCAGAAGAAAATTAAGAGTTTTCACTGCTTTTTCCTTAGACTGATATGTTAGAGAGAATGATTCTGTCAATCACTCTCCTAGGAACTCTGATGTGATCACAACGCGCAAAGGACAGTTCCTTCGATGGTTTTTTTTAAACAACAGGACACACAATTACAACAAACACTCCTACGTTTAGATATCTTCCACTTTTTCTTTCATAAATTAAAAACATTATAACGGAACTCCGCCAAAGAGGGAGGAGAAGCACTTAAAAACAATTTTGAAAACACACAATATATTTTCTCCTCCCGCCGCCTGGCGAAATTCGAACCCCTGAGAATAGTTTTTGTAATAGTTTATATTTCATTATATAGTTAACTCCGAAATTAATTTTAGTCAGGTTGCCTGCGGTGGTGGATATACCACCTCACCTCTCTACGTGAGAGAGGTGGAGGCCGCAATTTGATTTTTAGTCTGTCGCTTGTTTTTTGATCGCGACTTTGATTTCGACTGTGGGCGGACTGAGATGACTGTATGAAACCAGTGACACAATCGGACTGCTTGAGGGAGCCGTGACATCATTCGCCCGTTTCCCCTACAACCCCTCGGTGACTTCCCCCTCGCCCCGATGATTCGTTTCCTCCTTGCTACTATTGTTATTAGTACTGTCTCCATTCTTGGCCTTTCCTCCACCTTTCTTCTTCTCTTCTCTCAGAGGACACTCCGCTATCAGGTGATCCACCGATTTGCAGTGGTGACATCTCTTCGGCTGAGGACCCAGAGTACACTTGGCCGCTATGTGATTTGCGAATTCTCCGCAGTTATAGCACCTGGATGTTTGGAAAAACAACAAAACTATATATCCTACCTGGCTAAAAGTAATGGCAAATCGATTTTTAAAACGCATAAACTCACCTGATTTTCCTGAATCGTTTTTTGGACATGGGTCGACGGTGGGAGCCACGGCAGTCCTGGCCGCTCGGTCCCGTGACGATCGTCGCTTCCAGTCCTTTATCCGATACTTTGCACTCGAATTCCACTTCTTCTTCATCTCCCAAACTTCTAAATCCCGGCATCTGTATCACCGACTAAAAAAAAAGCAAAAGAAGAAAATGTGTGATACCGTCGGTCTCTACGTCCGAGCGGTTTCCATCTTGGCATCCAAGATGGCTCCCGCCGACAAATCGATATTTGGTAATAAAACTGAAAAGGTGGGGCACGTGGGCGGAGTTAAGCAACGCCTACTTCTCCCGTTCTTTTTTCAATTAAAAACGACGTCTAACAAAAACTAAAGACCGCGATAACAACCCTTACGCCGGCAGAACCAAACTAAAAAACAGAAAAATTAAAACTGATATTACACAGAAATCAAAACTTTAAATCGATTTCTGGTAAACTGATTGACGGTAATAAGAAAGCAAAATTGCAGTTTAATGACAGGTTTCGGTCACGAAGTCAGAAACGCACCGTCGTTTAAAATGCAATTTAGAATGTCTAATAAGAGTTCGCTGGTAGGAATAAACGTCGTCTGATGACCGACCGGGTAAGAATCGATACTATTCTTTCTTTTTGTTTTAAACTATGAGCTCTCCTTACTACCACATAAACGTCTTGTTTTTTAAAAGCAGCGATTAAATTAGCTCGACGTGTAATTTATATAGCGGATTGGCATTTTGATTGGAATATAACTGCAGTGGTCATTCCGATATCATCTGTTACCATATATTCGTATCATCGGACCACAGTAGGAGTAATCATCGGTCTTTTTTTTAAAGATTTATAAATGGGTTGGTGATTACTTCTGATGAACTATAATAACGACGCAGTTTTTCTTAATTTTTGAAACAATTCACACTTTTCATCTTTTTTTCCATACTAAAACCATAGCGAATAATATCTGCGAAGGTTATGGTCAGTAGCAGCATTTGTTGTAGCCACTAACGGACGTCTTTCCTTAATAATTATATAAAGATGGGAGATTTCACTTACTTATCACCAACGTTCATCCATCAGCAAAACATCTAAATTCGAACATTTAATACACTCATAACTATGGGGAAAAAATTATAAAGTGTACGAAACACACATTGACCGTTTCGTATTCGTACACCGAATTATTAATTTCACATTTTGAATGTTATGGAGAATTTATTGGTAGAGTATCGTAACGTCGATCTGTTACGATTATTCACAAGTTCAATTGTTATAAAACTCGTTATTTAAGCTAAAATTACGATATGGATACAATCATTAGTAGGTGAACTTGTCAGACAAAGGAATCTACGAAACCGTATTGTTATTAAACATTTTAAGCTTACTGGATAAGATAATATTAGTACTGCATTCTGTCGAGATTAAGCCTATATAGCGAGATAAACTTTTTGTTCAGAATTTATAGCAACTTACAACCAAGTTGAATGTAAATTATGTATTACTCTACCAATTTTCTTCACCATAGCGCACCATCAAGAAAGAAAATTAACTTAACACGAAACAGTTATATCGATATAAACAGGATAAAGAATTCTAATGCCGCAATTATCGCGTATTTTTAATCTAATTAAACTAGTAGACTACACTAAAAAATTTAGTTTCTTTCCGCAACTCCAAAAATTTTTAAACAGTCTAGCCTATATTATTATGTCTACGTATCTGTAAAATTTCTTCTAATTACATAAGTTATAAATGATTCTTAAGTTTTAAATTTAGATGGCTGCTGGCATCATTTTATAAGTTGTAAATTCAATAACACCGATCTTAAAAACCGAATCCTTACGTATCCTTAATATCAGATATGATAAAGCAAAAATATTTTTGAATAATATATACTATCTTAAAAGCCATTTATTGGACTGTGATTTATATAATTTGTTAGGTTAGAAATCGGGTTAAACTGCCTTTTTCTTTACGGCCTTAATACATTACTTAGGTGAACGGTCACTTTTATTCTATGCTATGTTACAAAACAGAATACTGCATATTCCCAGCATTATGGAACAACTAAAAAATGGCTTTTGGAAATTTCGGTGATGTCATTAAATTAAAAAGATTATAAGGCTTAAATTAATAATTAATCCCAAATAATTTTGTCATAAAATTATTCGATATAATTACCGTAAAAAGAACTTGTTCAGTATTATAGTAGACCAGCCATTTCCAACTCATTTTCTTCGAAGGGCCACTTTAGACATCTTTGATAGCTGGGGGAGTCGCATTTAAAGTTAAATGCTTATGGAGAAAAGATTTTTACACCAGATAGTATGAATAATTATCAGAGTATGTAACTATTTACATTTTAATTTCTTTAAGATGATATGTCTCGATTTAAGTTGAAAATTATAAAACCATTTATAAATGATAGTACTTTTTATAAACTTGAATGGCAATATTGTGTGGAAAAAATTTCGTTTTACTAAATTTCAATATAATTTATGAAAACACTTTAAAGTGATTTCAAATATTTCACGAAAAACGGTTGTAATTTTTTTCTGGATATCTTTTATATACTTTTGCCATTAATAAATGCGACGTGGCTGCAACAAAGGGCGTATCGGCCACCAGTTTGAGACTGTTGTAGTATACTAAAATTCGAATTTAGTATTATTTTATCCTAAAACATAACATCTAAATACACAGATTTGCCAGCGCTTAACTAATCCGAAAGATAACACCAATTTTCATACGGAGATCGGAATTTATTTTCAATGATATCAAAATATTGGTAAACTTCTTTTATTGCACGACTGTTTCTACTGGTCAATAGACTTCTCACTTATTTTCACTGATATAAAATACTGTATTAATGTGTATAGTAGAGGAACGACGCACTTTTTACAACTTTCCAAATCCACTTTGCGTCAGACTCCAGACCATTCATAACCGATGACAAGACAGTAAAAGGAATCGAAATCTCATTCCTGCTAATATCCGTGTAAACACATACTTCCTTATCTAATGGCCGCGATTTTCCTTTTATACATCGCATTCGAACATTTCATCTATAACTCGAGGATGTATGAGATTCTGTCTTACACTTGGTTCCATTTATTTATCCCCAACGACCAGATGCTTTTAATCTAAGATAATTAAATAAGCTTCCTTCTAATTTGACTGTTATCTTAACGAAAACGGACTTAAAATACTCGTCTATTATTACTGTTGTATCGAAAAAGACGATATTAAATATAGCCCACATCGATCAAAAGATCTGACAATTTCTAAAATCGGCACGATCCGTGCCATCTAATATCGAAGAAGAAAAAATGCTTATCGAAACTATTAATGTTTTAGCACATCCCACCACGGGACATCAACCCTTTCATTGATTCGATCGCCCCTTCGACCCCTTTATTCCGGTTGCCTAGCGACGGGCTTCATAACAAAAGTTTTTGCTTTTAGCGCAGGAACGCGGGGGAAGGAGCCATCTTAAGGCCTGAAATCTCGACCACCTGAAGATGCCGACATTTAACGTCTTGACGTGACTAATGGATCGACTGCTTCCGCCAGGCATTCTCCTTAACCTCTACCCTCCAGAGGGTAAAGACACTAATTTGTTTAATCTAATATAACACGAATCGGGAACTTAATCTGGATAAAGAATCCGAGTAATTTATTTCGGTAAATATAGAAAAAAAAAAAAAAACAAAAGCATACTTTTCGAATTTTAAGGAGGTGCAAATGTCATACAGAAAGATATAGCGTGTAAGGTATTCTGGAGAAGTTCGTGCTGTAGAATGCAAACGGACAGATGATAAAAAAAAAAAATCTTTTTGGAAGTCAAACCCGATTACTTACAACAACACGAAAAATAAGCGAACTTCTCACTTCTCTTCCGACAATTATTACCGGAGAAAACGAATTTATAAAAATTTACGACGACGAACTAAACGAAAAACAGAAACTTGGTTGTTTTTTCTTTATTGGTTTCAAACAATTCCGTTATTAGTTGAAACCTTTTTTCCTTTCTTCGGTTGCAATTGTCTAAATGCGGCCGAGGTGTTATAAACATGACAAACACGTTCGAGACGTCTCGGAGTTATATTTTAAAGGCATTCCTTACCCGTAAATACCGAATTAACATCAGGAGAGGAGTCAGAAACGACCAGGTAAAAGTAGAGATAACACAAATGCTGAGCTGTGACACCTCGACTTAACTACTGTCCACATGACGGGCAATTAGGAGGGTTCCCATTTACCTCGTCGACTTATATAAGGAAATTGGTTACTTACCTGATGAACGAAGATATCTGGTCCTCCGTCGTTCGGTGTGATGAAACCCCATCCTTTAGCGACATTAAACCATTTGCATCTTCCTGTTCTACGCCCCGTCGACCCCCCTGTTAAAATATATAGAAAAGAAAAAAATACAGATCAACTTATTAATTTTCTAATTCAACGTCTCATAAGCAGGGTAGAGCTAAGTGGGTGTTTTCTCCCCCTCTTAGGAGCCCTGGAGGGATCCTAGCCCTCTGAGGGACTGACCCACTGCTGGTCAGGGGATGTATGCCTGCTTGAACCCGAGTCCCCCATTTTGGCCAATAAAGTGGAATTTACCATCCGGTGCTTTGTAAGAAGAAAAATATATTTTGATGCATCGAACGTATTCGAACAATGTTTTTTTTTTATTTTATTTTTTTAAGTTATCCTCGCGTTTCTAAACTATCCAAAATTCTTACAGCAATTTAGAATAAAACGTAATTGTATGATCAATCGATAGTTCGTTTGCTGTTACTCTTCGCGAGAATCCGAGAAATCAATAATAGTTGAGAATTAAGAAATATCACCATTAACATCTTAATGAATTCGACCATCTTGTTAAGTTAATACTTAAACTATAAATCCGATTAATTAATAAATAAACACTATTCAGAAAACAAATTTTTCTTACTCGCAATCTACTTACTAAATACGTGTTTATATAATTATAAATGCAGAATTAAAATATTTGATAGAAATTCATAATTATCGCTATATTTTTTGGCAATTTAGACAGCGTAACAACGACAAAAGAAAGGTATTAAAAAGCTGTTGTTGAACTGAATATTTTGCATGTAATAAACTCTAGAAGAATGAAATTTGTGATTTATTTCTAATGCAGACATTCATTACTTGTACCAAAGATACAAGATGTTTGGCAACTGAGAATCAATAATAGCATCTTGAGATCTTATATTGGATGATGAGTCTCTGAAGTTACTCTAGTTAGCTAGAATAAACCTAGAATGTTAATTTTGATATCAATTCATACAAACCTTATCGATATGTTGATTGAAAATAAGATTTATCAGTTTTATATATATTCTAAATACCAAAAACAGTTTACAAATAGAGTAGTGTTTCAAGAAATTAAACAGCAGTTACTACATTTTGATGAGAATTTTGGAAAAAATTGTACATTAATGTGAAATTTTGACAAATTATCATACTTAATCATGAATCTAAAAAACAAAGATTATTATTAAACAATGACTATAGATTTTTTAAAAGGTTAAAATTCTAATTGTATCATCATGAACATTCAAAAATAAATACATTTTACCATGAATCATTTGGGTGTGGACAAAATAATAATTTTTAATATACAAAACATGTATATTTGCTCTATTATTTTGCATTATAAAATTGGAGTTTCGAGAAAATTTTAAACTTTAACTAATAAATTAGTTGATAAAGCACTTATATTGCATATAATTATGCATGGTTAGTGTGTCTTTTTGAAGTGGCATTTTTCATATGAATTTATATTTTATTGTATGCTTATTAGAATCTTACTTTAAGCATACATTCTACATTTAAAGAACTTTACTACATTTCAAACAAACAGTTTCTATAATATTCCATTATCAAAATTATCTAGGCAAGACAAATGTTTTAACTATTCAGATCTTATTATTTTATGAAAACAGCATCAGCTTAAAATAACTGCCATTAAAAAGATTGTAACTCACACAAATATTTTAGCATTTATATAAACTATAAAGATCTAAGCTTCTGAAGTTGCCTAACATTTGAACAAAATCATAATTTCTTATGACGCTTTATTATTTAAGAATAATAAAGACCAGTTAATCAGAATTTATGTAAATATATCGTTTCATGGAATTACTGTAGATATAATCAGTATTTTTCTTAATTATACAGACTAATTAGAAAACTTATTTAATGCATGTTATCTAAAATCTCACAGGTCAAGATTTACTGACATAGATCTATAAATTACAGATTTGGGCTAAATTGTTCTATACTAAACAGTATGATCACAGAACTGATGAAATTATGAAAGAGAAAAAAAAACATACTTAAGTAGAAATTCTTAATGGAACACACAGGTAAGGTTAAGCTGAGTTCTTAAACAGGTTTAATGAACTTCTTTTCCCAATGACTTGTTCTGGAAAGTGGAAAATTACATTGATGATGACTTCAGGATTTGAGTAGAGTAAGAAAGTTAATTTAGAAGTTTACTAACAACAAATAGATTTCTGCATTAAATTAATTAGAAGGCAATGCATTATTAAGGATAATTGTACAATTGTGTTATTGGGCTAATTCCTAAATCGCATATACAATATAATACGATGTTTTTGCATTTTCTCTTTCAAAACATATTTTCATAACTTTTTAAGAGCTAACAAAAATACCCGAGTTTCTGTTGTATAATTTATAAAGTATTGATTAGTTCAATGAATAAACCGAACTGTAGAATACTGTAATCAATTTAAAACATTATTATTATTTTTTCCTTTTCGTAAAAATCGCATTTTAGATTTAAGCCAACTAACGCCTGTCGGGTTAGGCTTAACGACAATGGTTTTATAAAACCGATAAGAGAATTTAAAGTGCAATTTTCTAATTTTAAGGTAAATTTACTCGTCGAGCAGACCGAATGGGAGATCTTAATCCCTTAAGTAAGATCTTAAAGACAGCTAAAGAAGTTTTGACAGGAGAGGTTCGTCGTACGAGCTAAGCCTAATCGTCAAAAGAGAAAAAAAAAGATGGTTTGACGTTTAGTTTTAATGCGTTAGTTTAGGACTAATTTTACCATTTTTTCCTACCAGTTCGACGTCGCGAAGATCCTCTGCTAACAGCTTGGGACGTTATGCTGGTATAAAACGGTACCGATCACGGCACAACTGCTAAAAGCGAACTACAATGGCGTGCGATGGTCAACGCAGCTGTTGCCACACCGATACTACGGAGAGAAGAGGAGGAGCCACGTGACGGGTCAGTCTGTTTTCAACTATTTCTCGTCTTTGTCCGATAAGAAGAACCCCTCTATCCGCCTCCTTCTTATTTCATAGTAAAATTTTAAACGTATACGAGAAATATATTAAACTTTTATAATATTTCGAAAAAATAAATTAAATAGGTAAAGTTTCGTCCACCTGTAGACATTCTCCTTTCACCTCCAGCCTGATACTTTCGTTGGCAGAACTCTCCCTCAAGGATAACTGCTAACGGGATGCATTACTTTTACTTAAAAGCGTGCGCTACAGTCACGTGACATCCAGTGAAGGAGATTCGTAACCGGCGTGATACTCTAACCACCAATGGGAAGTGGGAACCACCTGTCAATTCTGGATTACGTAAGAAAAGCGGACGATTTAAAAAAAAAATGCGAACTAACTAGCGAAATTAGGTACATCTAATATTTTGTTTTTATTAATGAAAATCATAAGCGTCTTTAAAGAAATTAATTAAGAACAAAGAAGATATTTTAACACGCTACCGAAATACAGACGTTAATTATAAAGATAACTATGATTAATGCACAAGAAGTGTCATTCGAAAGGAATCTGATCTAGAATCACTTATAGTATATAGATAAACGTTAATTAATAGAAAAATTCTAATTTATTTTATTTGTTGTAACGTAAATTTAAATGTTTTAATTAATTACTTGTATAATAGCAAATGCATTTTTCATTATATGAAATTTTTAGTTACACTCATTGAATATTAGATTATTGTACATCATCAGCATTAGAAAAACTGAATTTTGAATAAAGTTTTTATCTATGTCAATTAAATTCTTTTCACGAAAAAGCCTCTGTAATTATAAAATAAACATTTTAAAACCGGAATTAATAATTTAAAATATTTTGATGTGTCGACTTTAGCTTGATCACTTCAAATGAGTTTTCGTAAAAAAAATAAAGCATCACTTCCTGACTTGTACATTAGAAATTTTATATATTAAAGGAACGTTCTAACTATTAATATTTTCGACATAATCAACCAAATGCTATAAACTCGTATCCAAAATGCACAACTATTGATGGAGTAGCGACGATAAAACGTGGCCTTGTGATTGATACTCCACTAATTCTTTTTAATTGTAGTAAGGAAAATTCGATATAACAAATAAACTTTTAGAATGACGAAGAAATGTTTAATACATCTAATAATAATTATAGATTAATTAATTTAGGTAAGAAGAATAATTGTCGTTTTTCACCTTGCATATTATACGAACAATAGTTTCAAAAAAAAAAAAAGCCACGAAAGAGCTCGAAAACCAATTAATAATAAGAATCCGAAGTCTTTTAGAACTTCGACCCCCTTATCCCCACCTGCCTAGGATATCATCCTCCCCTATCACTAAGTCTCTAGCCAGTAATACGTGTTTGGCATATTGAGTAGGGAGATGACAATGTCTGCGACACTCGACAATGAAGTTGGTTTGTCAATTGCCTAGTATAAAAGTGAAGCTCCGTTCTTTTAGTTTTTCATTAGTATTTTTCTTCATATTTATAATTTTGTATCGATTTTCAAAATTTTCAGCTCTAATACACTATAGATGTACTGTCAAATTAAGCACGAGTATGGGAAATATGTTTCTGTTATAGTAAACAGTGCACAAAAAACAGCTCTTGCTTTGTTTAACAAAACTGCTTTCCTTCTAGGCTATATAAATTTTCAGCTTAAAATAAGTAAAGTAGTTTATGAGGTTCTAACTAACTCATCTGTAATTTTCACTTATAATTTTCTAAAATATTTGAAATACTTATTCTACTATTTACTAACTTAAAATCAAACAATTTTATCTCTACACCTATCAGCTGAAATTGTGTCAACTGATTTTCCCGATGAAATATTCTAGTTTAACCTTCGTCAATACTAGCGACAGTTCATGTTGTGTTGATTTAATGCTATGAAGATGCAATATTGGCCTATATAAATATGACGAAATATTTTTATATGAAAGCTATAATTTTTTAACTTTAATTCTCTTTTATAATAACTGCCTTTATATAGATTTGCGTTAAATTACTTCTTTCCTAAAAAAAGTGCACAATAGCCAGCTTTCTTAATAAATTATTTATTAATCTCTCTGTCATTAAACAACATAAAATTTATATTATTGCTTTTTCTGTTTATTTAGGTACAAAATTAATTCCTGATGTTTTAACCATCATATTTAAATTCTAAAACATGAAAAATGAAGTAGACCTAATTATTTATAGCAGGTGAAAAAGTTTCAATTGATAAATTAATTTATTAGTTGTTTTCCTCAGGGCTAGCATTTCCCTCCATATCTGCTGTTATAATTATTATTGTATATATGTTTTTTTAATCTTAAAAATAACTTTCTTCAATGTGAAATTTATGAAACGATACTGTTAGAATCCAAGAAAGCGAATACAATATTGATTTATCAGAATATAAAAAGGGTGAGTTCGTATCGTGGTAAAAGCTATATGATGTGAACTATGCTAGGTATCAGTTTTGGCCCAAACAATAATAATCTGGGTGCTTGTGGCATTTATAAAGACATCTAACTCTAAAGTCTAGGTAAACACGAATAGATAGATTATTTACATTTATAGCGCAGTTATTAATTTGTCTCGCTTTGTTTTATACATCTTTAAGTAATCCAATTATGCCAGAGTAATTATGGAGCTGCTGTGCAAACTAAGAGGCGACCTTAGGGACAAGTAGGCTTTTAGGAGGACCTATTTAGTTCATTCTATGAATGTATACTGCCCCTTTGAAGATGAATGAGAGTGGAAGAGAGTAGGGTCTACCAGAGCTGAAAACATATAGACCGTCTTACATAATTTATGAATTGCCTTTAACGTTTAATCATAAAGAATTCGAGATTTTTAAAAACTTAAAAATACTTATTTTATTAATCTTTATAAAACGATTCGTCATTTTTTAAGTTCTAAATTCGACTATTTCCTTTAATGTTTCGCCATAAACAGACGTTATTAATCGGCGTGTTTATATTTATTCAAACAAAAAAAAAGTCATAATAAAAATGTCACAAGCCAATTAAATGCTCTGTAAATATCGGATAATGAACTAAAAAAAAATTGATCAAACGTGACAACACACGGGGACAGATGCTGTTTTTATGTATTGCGAGTTGTGCGCGATAAGAAAGTAGGAAAATGGTGTTAATACATTCAATCGTTCAGATAAAGATCTAACGACCGTGTGGACAGGTGTAAGCTTACTTTAAAGAGGCCCACATCAAAAATTAGGTTGTTTTGGATCACTTTTTTGACAGATACTAATTAAAAACGTCGTCAATTTATATTGATTAATAACGACTTATCAAAATATTATATCTAATATATTTATGCAGAAACCCATTACAAAGATGAAGTCCCGAAATATATTCTATCCAGAGGATATTCCATGAACTAGGACAGGACATGTGGGGTCAAGGTTCAAGGGTTTTTCTTCCCCACGGTCAAGTTGTTTGTTCCTGGTCTAAGGTTGTTTGTGTCGTTCTATAACAATGGAACCCAAGTTCTATTCCCACGGAAAGATGTTTTTTCCGAAGATTATCTCCTCTGCAAGAAAAAAAAATTTAGCATTTCCGAAAAACAAAATTTAATAATTTCCGATTTAAAAAATATTTTTAAATTTACGAATTTATAAACGTCAAAAAAATGTGAATATAAAAATAACGAAAGAGAAAATTTTTAATTCCATTTATTATGGTAAGCGTAATCACTAATTATTGATCAATTACGCATAACAGAGCTAGGCTGTTGACACGACAACCGTCAATCATCGTCGACATATTAATTGGGGGCGGAGAAGACGTCTGAATAGATGGAAGTGATCAACAGGTTTTGATGAATCAATTCTCAGTTATTCTTTGTTTCTTTAATTTAATTATTCCAAAATTTTATTTATTCTCTCCCATAATTAAAGCTGGAAACTTTTTTCAGTTCTTAAAACGAAATTCCACCTTTTAAACAAAGACAAGGATTTAAAAACAACAGACGCCATCTTGGATTATATGACGATTCGTATGCAAAATTTTTCAAAATTTTCAATTTTCTTTAAAACATTTTAAAATATAAAAAAATTTAACTAAATTATTTCTAACATATTCATAATATTATATTCAGGGAGAATCTCGGAAATTTACTTTTTAATCTCAATTTTTACGATGTCTTTTTTTAGTGGAAATCGTTGCGGAACGATGCTAAAAAGTATCCACGAAAAAGCGATGAGTAGAAACATATATTTTATGCCAAAAAAGCTATAAAAACAAGTCTAAGATTGAATTCACCCCTAATAGTTCGTTAACCGAACTATGGAGGGCGCTAGCGCACGGTAAAAAAAAGTAAAGCTTTTTGGCGGGACTGCTGTCACCAACAAGTACTCTAATGCCTATATTATGCAAATAGTCATTTTTTGCATTTAAAAATATTGGCAAATTGTAAACGTGACCAGAACTATGAAATCGTTATAAATAGAAAATTCAAAGTAATGAGGGGGCGAATATAACAGTGTATAAACTGGTATTTGCAAATATAAATGATTTATTTATGATTTAAAAGGGTTTATAAGTACTCACCATTTGTCTCAGCCATGTCGGGAACTCCGATGTTTTCTCCTCGTTCCCCGTCCACACTGACCTTTCAAAATGTCCACAAACAGAAAAAAAACGACTCTGTGGATGCCCGAGCAGCAACTGACTCCCAGACACAGATGAATGCCAAGACAGAAGCACGCGGACAGGAATTGTTAAACGAATCTGATTGGTTACTTTCTGAACGTGAGATAAAGGTCGATTGGCCTTCGGTAGGAGTGCCACTCAGCTGCTATTGGTTAAAGCACTAAGCTGCTCTCTCCTATTGGTCAGGCGGCGTATATTTCACTGCTAAGTGAAGCATGAGGTTGAAATCTTCACAACTCAGTCAGTAAAGTTAGTGTTATCTCAACTAAAAATCTCAATCATTTTTCTAAATGTATATCGATAGAAGAAAAAAAGGAGTCGAGTAATCTCGATAATGATCGTTAGAGTCAACAGGGTCAAAAAAATGATCACTCGAGGTGATGACAGCCATTAAGACTACCATTAAGCAGATACAAATCTTTTGATATTTTCGGTAGAACACCATCAAAAATAGACTAGTCCCAAGTGAGAGGGTTTTGTTCCCCTATCCTTTCTCTAGATTTCTAAAAAGGGAACAGAGACACACCTCGCGGCTATAAGGTCAGAGTCCAGTTTGACCTTCAGCAACACATGTGTGCTATCTTTTCAAGTTGTAGTCGGTTCCTATTTAGGAAATGCTTTTCTTAGAATCGATCTCCAATGTTTCCTGTGGGGAATTCCTTTAAAGAATGGAAACACTCTTTAAAGTTTCTATTTTTAGAAATTTTAAATTAAAAGCATCATTGGTGCGGAATAATAAGTTAATGGCCTAGCATGTTGCTAATTATCCACTGTCAGATGACTAAAAACGAACAGCTTTTAAGAGATTAGGGGAAAAATTCGATCGTATTTATTAAATTTTAAGTTCACAAATAGCAAAACTTGAGCCTCGAAATTGCAATTCATTTATATAATCGATTTAAACAAAATGATCGAAAATAGATTTTTTTAGCATTTCCTAAATTCGATTTATAATAATAACTGGCAAAAACAAAATTGCAAGGTAGACTTTAAAAATTTTGCTTTATCAATTGACGTGTCGATTTAAGTTTCGAACGTTCACGGTTAACGAGATGTTACTTCTTTGTTGTTCTAATTATGAATTGATGAAAGTAAAGTTTGTAAAGAGAATAGACGATTAGTGCATCGGATAATGTGCCGTTTCTTTGTCATGACCTCCTTCAGTCAGAGAGCCAATCCGAAAGCTTCCATAGCAGGCTGTGCTGCATCCGCAGACTCACCCTTCTAACCTATCGCCCCGAATGCGTACAAGCATTGACCATACAAACCCTACCATCTCTACAATCGAGGCGATGTTAAGCAGGTGTTCGAATCGTGTACAGTAAGTAAGATATTTTTTTACTAAGTAGTGATATTTGTCTATAAACTATGGGAAAGATTAGGAGAGTGCTACAATATATAATTACGAAGTGGAGACTGTGTTTGATGGATGAGGTATGCGATTGATACCCGTAGAATCCTTGTTAAAATCCTCTTTGTCTGTATATTTCAGTTTTTCACTCACACTTAAACAGGTGGGTTCTGGTGAAACTGCTCTATAATTGCAGTTTTACCGCCACAGTTGGTTGAGTAAATGCAGGATGTGAATTTCTTTTCTTAGAGAACGTAAACAAAACTTTATAAACCGAGTCTCCCGTTAAATTCCTTCCGAGTTTATTTGTCACTTCGTCAATTATTACTATCGGAAAATATTTGATGTTTTACTGATTCGTGCTTCAAATAACGGGACAGTGACGTCATAGGTGTTGCTGTGAGTCATCCAGCAGGAGTAAACAGCACGGATAGTGTCATATCTTCGGCTAATCGGGATTGATTAACTGTTTAAATTGAAAGAAACGTCATTAGTTTCTTTTATAAAACGCATTTAAATAAACCAATATAATTCGCATAGTTTACTCTTTATGTATAGAATTAACTTAATAATAAATGTTTTATTGATGTAAGTTTAATTGGGACTTAAACAAGAAACTAATTCTTTTTTACAGAAACACTGAATTTGTGATATTAGTTTATTTTATAACAATTTTCAGTAACTGAAATGTTCTGAGCCCTCGAGTACTTTTAGATACCTAGCCACAACTTAAGCGTTTTAAGTATCCTTGAATAGTAGGCTTATATCCTTAGGCCACCTAAATAATGACTCAAATTTAGTTCTCAAAATGGGGATGTCAAAAGCCTAAGGATAGAACAGCTTAATTTAGAGAGCGATAAATTTAATCTTTTGTAATTAGTACGACGATTTTACATATCATTTTACACTAAAATAAATAGCCTATAGCATAATGGTAGTTGTTTGTGAGATATAAAACCATATTTCACGTTTGATCCTTAAGAATTTAACTTAAATAAGCGATATTTTATAACAGAAATTCTTACAGATTGTAAAGAATACTAACTATCGTTTTCGAATGGAATGACAAACTGTTTCCACTCGACAAGAAATTAAGGTGAAAAGAATAACCTCAAAAAAGTCCCTCACAATTGTTAAAGTCAATGTGATTTATAGGTTGTGATCACTCACTCCCGACCCAAGTAGAATAGAGCAGATCAAAAGAGACCTGTTGTTAACTTAACTTTATTGTACATGGTTCAACCTGTGTATTATGTAGTCAAAGATACAACGAATAAGTAACAAAACGTGATTTTTTGTTGATCTAACACGCAATAACCTCATTTACTAATCAATGATCAATGCTCAATGCCCTCTAGTGTGAGAAAATCCAAATAATTATAATTTAGCAGTTCAAAATTTTGAATTTCCAATATTGAAACGAAACATTCCGATTGGTTGAATCTATATAATTGTTAATCGAATAAAATATCAGTAAGAAAAAAAAATCTTTTGCGGAACATTATTACTTTCCAAAGATCTAAAAGCACATTTCCTTATGTAGTCATTATGGAATTCATGTTTCTTCTTATAGGAATGTTGCCATTAAGGAAACATTTTTATTGCCTCAGTCATTACGACTATTCTGGCATATTTCTAGAATTCTTTTCTTTTTCATATTATATAGCTGAGAAGATATTATTTATTATTATTCTTTTTTATATAAGCTAGATATTTTTTATTTTATCATTTTACTTTGACGTATAAAAATACATAATTTACGCACACCCAATCTATAGAGTCGGAAGCGCTTTATGCCGCGTGGGTATTTATATAAACTCTGGTGGTCATTATTCATTCGTCCGTTATGGGTCTACGCGTGGACCCATCACCTGTAGGGGGCGTGACACGCTGTGGTGACGTGCAGGATGCACATTTGTAAACAAGCTGTGTTGTCGTTGCTAACATCAACCGTTACTGCACACCTGACGTTGTTGTTCTCTCGAACAATGGAAGATACGCGTCCTGTATATGGCTGAAGTGAAAACAGATGTTACTACCATCTAAGACCCGAACCTTATTATTGTATAAATTAAGGATATCCTAAAGTAATTATCAGTGTATTTAATATGAGCCAGAATGTTTATAGGTTCAAGCTGTATGGAACATTTCTTAATGCGGTATCTACCGAAAATTCCGAAACTTAGTTTGGAACGAATTAAAATAGATTCAAATAATTAAAATATTGGAAATTTTCAATGTCAAATAATTAAGCTACAGTACAGTAATGATATTTTCCATCTTATTACTGTAGCATACTGAAATAATGAAAACTATTAAAATATCGCTTTAATTTTTAGCAGATTTAACGACATCACGTTTAATTTAGTTTTTAAAAGCGTGCGTATCACAAACTGGCATTAAAATCGAGTAAGAATTAAACAAGTTATATATCCGTTAATAATATTGAACTTAGGCCTAATTATGCTAGGAAATGTGGATTTTGAACGTAAAACATACCTTTCATATAGTATATATTATCTGGATCCATAGTTTTAATATATATATCTATAGACTGCTATTAACTACAGCAGAATTATTAAGGTACTACTAGCTATTAAAGATGATAAGTTAATCGAAGATTTTTATTCAAAACGTTTCGGTAGAGCCTACAGAATTTTAACTCCATAGGCTCTACTTAAACGTTTTTAACTTCTTTAACGTTTTCTAATTATACGTTAATTTTAATTAAGAAGAAACTAACTAATCTTTAGATTTATTCTTTTCTACTTAATTATTCTGGATTTTAAAAATATTAGAAACAACTTACATTATATCCATATCATTGTGTATTTTTTCTATCATAATCGCTGATATCATTGCCAAAAATCATTACGAAGCAAGTAGTCTATCAAAATTATAAGTTCGTTCGTTGTATCTTGGAAAATTTTTTTATGATACTTAAACTTATAGTTCTCATCTCTCAATATAAATTAATACCTCATTTTTATTCTTTTTATAGGTTGGAATCGTTACTCTTCCATTCCTAAAATCAGAAAATTGTTTCCAAATTCAAAGAAAGGATGTGCTAAACTGTAAAACAGCTTATGCAGTATAATATTCAGTGTATTTGTATAGATATACCGAATAATGTATGATATTTACCTTTAGATAGTAAATAAGACAGAAATATTTTATTTTTATATTAAAAAGTCAATATCCAGGTTTTTTATACATAAAAAATATATAAAAAGTTTATAAAAAATAGATTAAACAGTAGTAAAGCATGATTAAATGAAAACCTACTATTTCTTTCGACATCCAATGTCATGCACGAAGATCATTGAGAATTAGAATAACAGATTGCAATAGTTTTGGTTAATAATTTCTTGCGCTGATCTATTAAACAGCCGAAAATCTAGATTGATTAGAATTAACACGATATTGCTTAATTTATTAGTTATAGAACATATCACTCGTCGTATGTGTTTTAGAACATTTCTATCAGTTAACTACTAGCTACATGTCGATTTATTGTTAACCAAATCTCCTTTTTTTACGTTAAATATGTATAATTCGATTGGACTCGTAAAGTGTATTGTTTATTAATTATTCTATGTTTAAAACTAAATATAACTTTTACTTTTTGAGTAATTTTTTTCTTCTAAAGCGCTATTGGTCACAAGCAACCGGGTAGGCAAAGCGAGCGTAGAGCAAAGGAGGAGCTAAACATTGGTCAGTAGGCCACTGACCGACACTTTTACTATCGGCAGTTAGCTTAACAGTGACGAACCCTTGGGCTAAATAGTTCCTTTATCTATTTTTTCGTGACCTTTCGACTTACTAGCGACTCTTTTCTTTAAAATTTCGTTACCGTTAGCGCAGTAACGATAACGAAATTTCGCGTTTTCTGCGATTTTTCTGAATGTTTTAAAATTTAAAAGTCAATAAAATTCGATGAAATTAAATTAGTATGGTAATAAATTTATTACTTAGTATTTTTACTAACAAAGTTATGATATTTGTTAAATTATTCTCTAAAATTCGGCTTTAAGACGAATTTTAGATGAACGTTTTTTTCTTTTTTCGGTTATTAAAATCCGACGAAAACAACTTTTCTTTTAAAATTTTGTTAGTTTATCATTTTTTAATCGTTTTAGCCATTTATACGATCGCTGAACGTACTCTATATATACAGAAATGCTCAAAAATGACAAAATTATAAATATTGTATCGCAATTGTATCGAATACTGCAGTTAGTTTTAATTACTTTAACTTTTCTATCAAACTTTTAAGGATAAATCATAGGATATAAAAAACAACTTCGTAAGGTTTTTGTCCTTAACTAGAGATCGATAAAGAAGGAATTGATTTTCTGTGTAGTCGCCATTGATTCTGCAGCTAGTCTAACGTTTTGGTTAGTGAAAAGTAGAAATCAGAATGGTCTT
The DNA here is from genome assembly GCA_000484575.1 of Olivierus martensii. Classification (NCBI taxonomy): domain Eukaryota; kingdom Metazoa; phylum Arthropoda; class Arachnida; order Scorpiones; family Buthidae; genus Olivierus; species Olivierus martensii. Next base: position 31,635 of record AYEL01053859.1, read on the forward strand.
CTACAGTACCGTGAAGTCATTTATGCCTAGCTTCTATTGAAAAACAAGTTTTTAACACTCGGGCCATATATAACTCTGTATATGGTACAACTTTCTCTGTTGGTTAAAAGAGACAAACAACTGGAGTGTAAATAGAATGAAGTGACGGACAATGAACGAACTCGGGGACCTTGTTAAAGAGCGCCTAGTCACGGATGTGCATCTGGTCATATACGACCTTAACTTTGGTCCAAAGGTCGGCCACAGCACGCGCCAACTACTACAATAGTATGGCAGTGAAAGGGGTCGTAACAATGCGTGCCAACTGCACCCCTTGGTGATTATGGTAGAGGTGATGCAGTATGAGTGCGGGATTAGACGAATTGGTAATATTTCTTTTGGTAATCCGACCGACTACTTTACAGTCACTGTTGTCTGAGATAACGGTCAAAACCGGTGGGAATCGAAACAGGAAATCTGGACCCTGAATGTCCCTTGGTTCTAAGGTAGTAAATGCAATGCGTGGTGGTCTTACTAATGGCACCAATTTACACAATAGTCTCTCAAGACACGTTTCCCTGTCTTGTTTTCAGGCGTGGTTTTGACTTTTAACAAGATGTTACAGGTCTTAAAGGTCGTTTTAATGTTCTAACTGCGTTTTGTCTGCGCCAGGAATAAATTGCTTTTGTGTTTTTGCTTTGTCACAATAAAGTTTTCGAAATTTAGAAAATAAAAATTTAATTTTCGGAGGAAGGAAAAGTTTTGAGCGCACATAAATCTCTTGCGAAGACTTTAAAACTTCCTTTGAGATAGTTGGAAGTCATAGGTTTGTTTAAAACTTATCAGAAGTTATTTTTATAACTTTTTAACGCGTCTTTTTGATCTTTTTTATATCGTTTAGATTTTAAAAGCTGTTTATCCCTACAATCATGCTGATTTGAATAAGTTTTCTCCTCGAGAGTGAGGATAGTTCAAAACGAATGATTAAAATTTAGACTGGTGGACTTAAAAGCAATTTTGGTTCGGTAAAATCAATCAACAATAGCCAATTCTAAAGGGGGTTAGTGACAGCCAAGGACGGTTGCAGATGGATGGGGTGGGATGAAGGGTTGAACGACAATGTTGTCAACAACAGTCCCCCCGTCGTACTAAAAGATTGGACGGGAAATATACGAAAAGGGGCGTCTAGTACATCTACCAATCAGACGTACAGCTACGGTAGTTGCACGTGCCAATCGATATAGTTGTGTCCGTTTGGTCCAGCTGGCCACTCTAAATTGGCTTCGAGTCTGATTCATCACGGCCAACCTCTTCCACCCCCGCTTCTTTCCCCGCCCCGCTTGAAATCGGTATGGAATCCCCGCGGCAATGCACCAAATTGGACATGGAATGGCCACTCGGATATCACATATTGTTTTTTCGGATCTGGCAAGAAACGTAAAACCGTTCCAAAGGATCTAGTTCGGATTAACACGGCGACGAAAGATGAATTCAAACAGGAGCTTCTTTCTCCTGATTGGCTAGCGTATTGATGAAGCTCAGATCCAATTTCGTCCATCTATGACTTTTGTCCTTACTTCTCTTTGCTTGCTTTTTTTTTATTCTTCTCGTACTTTTTTTTTGCTATAGAATGAATGAGTGCAGTTCTAGCGATTGTTTTCGTTCTTTTCTCCAAGATTTCGGACATATTGTCTTCGACGCTGAGAGATTATGAGATCATTTTTCTTCGTTTTCCCAAATTGATTTTTCCCCTCCTCCTTTTTCTAGTCTGTATTTCGAGGAAAAAGTTTCTAAATCCACAGATTTATCGATAGCAGTATAGTAAATTGAAGGATGGTTTGTAAAATTTCTTTTTTTTATCCTTAATCTATTTTACGTGATCCAAATTTAAAAATATCAAGAATGAATGCAGAATCTATATTTAACAGATTTTTAAATTTGAAAACTTTTCTTAGCAAATAAATTTTTCCCTTATCGAGCCAATTAAATCCTCATCTATTCTTAACGAAGTTTCCCAGGGAAATTTCTCTAGCTTCTCCTATTAAATTTTAATTAATCGAATATCTAGATTGGATAACTTTCATTTTAGAAATAAAAAAAAATTGTATGGACGTTGCGTTTAGAAGTAAAAATAAATTGCATTAATTAAGTACATAATAATTTAATTTATAGAATTATTTCATTGCTATTTCCTTAACAGTCTTCGATCCTTTATCCATCCAATTTGTCCATTGCTAATGAGCATTGTCGAGATGTCCTCAAATTCGACTAACAAGAACGGACACGACAATCCAGCAACCATGTCAACGCATTACTAATGACAATCGAACCAAGCCGAACTTCAACTTTCTCAAACTGAAAATCGATTGTTTCGTCTGCCATCTTGTAGAAGCCATCTTGCAGTAGGAAGTCGGATAAAATATTGAACGACAACAACAAGGATTTAGCAGCAAAGTCCATCTGTCTAGCAAATCCTCCTTTGATGAACTATTTACTTGCTAAAAATGAAAACGGACAGAGAAAGAGTAGGAAGAGTAATGCGCTATGTTGGAAAAACTCGATTAAGTTTTAACAATTATTTACAGTGTATTGTTTATTAGTTTGCATCTAGATTTATTTAAGTTTTATTTGAACTCGCATTAGTTAATCAGCTTTCGATGCAGTAACTTGACGTTTAATATTCTAAACTTATCCAATTTGTGCTGTTAAAACTACATACTTAGTGTTGCTCTTATTCTATTTAAGTTATATCACAACTGTTTTATCTGAAATTATTTTTTTGCTATTATTGTTTAAATTTTTCAATCTTGTTAAATTAGTCTTCAGCCATAACGTCGTCTTATTTAAATGTTTCCGATGCGAGTATATTTTCAGAATAAGCGAGCCAAAAAACTTCATTAATTTGGTCAATCGTGTCAAAATTTCAACTTTCTTCAAAAGATATCTTTTTTGGTAAATATCTGTTTGATATCTTAACCTTCTACTTCAATTTTAGCACGAATAGCAAAACAGCAATTCATCGTTTAATTTACTTGAACGTTATGTACGCACAATTCCAGAAAATCCATTGTGTAGCAATGCGTTGTGATTTACGAGGTAAACTCGTGATTCTTCGCTAAAATAACCAACACAACAGTTACAAGACCATAATAATTTCCCTCTCTTCGACTACAAACACATAAATCAAGTTTATTCTACTCAGTTTTTGTTATTTTTCTATAGGCATGTAGCAATTGCTTATTATATATATCGAGAGGGTTTGAGTCTCGAGAGATAGTTAATTTTGATTAATTTATAGAAAAAGTTGGTAGTATGAGTTCGGGATTATGATTGTCGCTTACATTCATTTTTCATCAGAGTTTTCTCTCTCTCTCTTTGTTAGATTAGACACGAAAACTGTCTCTTAATTCATTTGTTGGTCGGGATTTTCTCGCTTTTTGTTAGATTACAGACATCGGAAGAGTACGTAACAATTTTTCATTTCCTCTATACCCGTTAGAAAGAGAAAAAATTGACTGGCAGGGAGGCAGCTTGCCAATGGTGACGAGTAGGCGGCACATACAGCGCAAGCAAAGCATTGATTGGTTGTACTCGCTGCGTGGAGACAATAGACATTTCTATTAAAGGAACCTATCTAAAGACCGAACAAAAGCTTTCATCTATTCTTTCCCAATTAAATTAAAAATTTTTCCCAGTATAATTTTCTTAATTAAATGAGAGAAAATGAAATTTCGTTAAAATTTATAGTAAGTAAAGGTTCCTCGTTATGAAAGAACTCGTGTGCTACATTAACAATACCTTTGGCCGAATGGATATCCAACTAGCAACAGCTAACTGACCACTCACTGCTAGCCAGATGGTCCAGCAACTGCTGCCCCTGGCCAGTCTAGGTGTGTGATGGGCACCCATGCTGAGATACTGGTTGATGGTCGGTAATGAAAGGTTGGCTGGACGTGATATATGACAGGAAACAGAAGAAAAGGGGTCGTGCTGTTCCCCCTAAGTCGCTAGCTGACCCTCGACTCAGTCCACTCAATGTTTCATTCTTCCGCACCAACTGCCTTAAGAGTGGCAACCAAGCTGTGATACCCGCAGACCTCATAACTCTTCCTTCTTTAACGGACATTACGAGATGGATATGAAAACTCTGAGTTTAGTATTAAAAAACAGCTTAGCCATGATTTGTTAGACTTCTCCGCAAGGCACTAGTGTCGTTAGAGAAGTATGAATTATCCGAATTTTTTAAAGATACTCGCATTAAATAGTTTATAGTGATGATAATGATAACGAAACTATAACATTTTTTATGGACAAAATTACATTTACAATAGAAAAGTACATCTTATTACTTCATGAAAGTTACACGGCAAAAATTATGGTCTTTACAATTCTTCTCCTTCCCTGTCTCCCTCTCCAACCAATCTATTTGTTTGCTATCAATCTAAGAGTTCCAGTATGAAATAACCAACGAATCCCGATCAGAGATTGGAGCTTCTACACAACAATTATTCACTCGCAGACAAGAAAGAGAAGTAGAAACTAGGATAAAGCTAAGGCTAACCTCCCAAAGGAAATCTAGCGTTTAGTGTAGATGTTTTCTTTCTGCAACAAGTCGACGACGGTAGTTAGTTAAGCGTTTGGATCTCCTTAAGGAAAACTAAAAAGGGACAGCAGAAAATATTAAATTAAAAACTCACCATCTCTGAAGCGTCAAGAAATCCGTACACACACACGGTTCTACATTCAAAAGGGGGGACTGTTAGAGGCACGCGCAACTGTTTACCATCCAACCACGCGCGACAGTTGGATTTCAAAACCTTCAGATTTCTTGTTTTGAGTCCTGCCCCCCATTGTAATAACAACGAGTTCATTGTAAGTGGGGCGTGTATGTAAACAACTATTCTAACGTGTTGATCTTTTTTCCTTCTTTCCTTACGGTTTGAGTCACTCCCTCAAACATCTGCCTAGCCCTTAGGATGGACGATTGGTGTCAGATAACTGTGAAAAATTATACCTTATCCGAAAGGAATAATCCATTTTATGTTTTTTGACGTCCAGTCGGAAGTGCAATCTGTCACGATATGACAGGTCCAACCGCCATTTTGTATAGCGTGCATTTGATGGGCGGATGGAACACTTTGGTCATGAATTCATCGTCTGCTTTATTGCCAGTTGCTTAATGGTTAAAATCACGGCTAGTTGGCTAGATAGAGGAAGAAAAAGGTGACGACTACCAAGCCGGCCTTTTTATTTACAGTTACTTCTGTCGCTATTATCGGCTCGAACTGACATGTAGGTCTGTCGATATCGTCACCGGTGACACACGATTGGCTGTCGTAGTATTGACGTCGAACTCTTACGATTTAGATAAAAGAATGAGACTTACTGCGCATTTAGATAACAGCTTCCAAGCTCCAATCAATGTTAAGTGCTATGCTTACGTGTTGTGCCTTTTCTCTTTGCCAAGACGGATACAGGCACCGGTCAATAAAAACGGGACGTTTCTAGGTGACATATGTTCAATTGGGAGAATGTGATTGTTCAGAAATTGCTTTCTAATCCATAGATTAGTCTTCAAATGGAATTAAAACTTTTTCCTATCAAATCCCCACCCAATTGCCTTATTTCAGGGCTTATATGGTTGTTACTCCTTAAATTTTTCATCGGAATGTTACATGGTCTTAAACAGGATATATATATATTCGGATAATATATTAAATGATCCAACTCTTCTTCAAAAATTAGTTTATTTGGAATTTTTGAGAGATAGAAAGCCATCGGAAGTTTGAAACTTGAACTCTCTTTCTAATAGGTCATTTTAAAAATTACCAATTAAAAGCCGACCAGTTATATTTCATCGAATTAACTTTACTACGGTGACGTTCCTCCTACCCGTCTCTTATCCACCAATCAAATTCTTTATTACACCATCGATTGGCCGAAGTTCCCGTTATCTGTAACGGTAATCAATTTTTACTCGGACGAAATTGAAATCTCTCAAATCCGCATCGGATGAGAATATTCCCGACTTGTATAAAATAACTCATTTATTTATTTAAGAGAAGTATGCATCTTAAACCTTTCTTTATCTATAAATTTGAATGTTAATCAGTTTTCTATCGGAATTAACGTAGGTTTTAAGTAGCTGTGTACATTTTAACAGAAATAACCGGCGATAAGTTTTTTCGCAGCAAAAAAATTTGAGTTTTAGATTATCACTCGCCAATTATTGATTGGTCAGAAGAGTCACGGCACCGTACGGGAAAGAACACGTAAACAGGAGAACGCCAACACCGATTTGTAGTTGTCATGGTAACCGACAAGATGGCTGCATATCTTACACAGGGGTGTAAATTTCCAAGATGTTTACATCGGAATGAATATTTCTGTTTAGAGCCACACGGGTCGCTTGTAATTATCCTGTCATAAACCGCTTGGGGTAAGCACTCTAAGAAGGGCATTACTAAGAAAATAGCTGGTGTTGCCCCGAGCCAAAAACTCCCTCTTCTTTTGAAAGACACGGCTTATCTTCCGAATCGAGACTAATGACTTTTTTCTTCGAGTATTTATGACAGAAGTCTGTAAATTTAAGGTGTAAAATCTTTTTAGTCGAGGTGACAATTGCTTGGAGAAATTGTAGGTTTAATTGATAATCGGAAAAACTCCGATATTTACACCGATTTAAAGATAAAAAGTATTAGTTTGAGTGCCCAAATAACCTCTTTAACAGTTATCAAATGGCTATCTTGGATGTCAAAAGTCATTGCGATATGAATAAAATTCTTTTTAATATGCTTATCGAAGTATTCAAAATCTTTTTTTTATAATGGATTAATTCTACATAAACACATCAGACGTACTTGTCTAAACAAGTATAAAATGATCTAATCTTTATTCAGATATATCCTTTCCACACTTGATTTCGTTGATTATATTGATTGTATCGTATACTTCTTATTGATTTTATATTTTATTAGTAACATGATATCGTAATAATCTCATGTATTAATTAATATCTAAACGTAATCTTACAGAAATTTTGTCATCCGAAAGTGAAGAATGGCTTTTGTTAAAACTTTCTATTTGCTTCGCTTGACAGATTTTCCGACGTTCACTATAATTTAAACCGTTGTTCGAAATTTTCATCAGACTAAAAAAATTAATTAAGATTAAGAGATCCTTCAGTAAAATTTTGTTTGTTTAGACACTACTTAAAGCCGGAATAACGAAGCAAACAGAATTGACTGTATTAATTAGCTAGGAGTCACTAATCAATGGGTCACCAGAGACAATGGACAGATGATGCTGGTACGTATAGTGGACAGAGTCCACCTGCTAGTACATCGATCGCTTACAAAGTGTGAAGACCGAACCCTTCATCCGAAGACAAATGCAGACATCAGATAACGGACTCCATTTTTCTGTTGGATCTTGTGAACTCTAGACAGTTGTCTTGTTTATCCTGGTCTCCTGCAGATGTCATGTGAAGACGACACACTTTGTCTTCACAACCCAACGCCATCACAGCTTCCTGTACCTGACATGGCTACTTAGTTGACTGTCTCGTAAATGATGACCGACTTTGACTTGTTCTATGGCTAATAATTTTGATATCGTCGTTTATCACAGTTGTTATCTCACTTTTCCCCGAAATTTTCTGTTTACTGCTAAATAAAATTATATTTAAAAATATAATTAATGGCGTCATGCCTTCGTGACAACGTCTCTTATTGTAATCAATAATATATGGAAATTTATCAGCCAGCAGATAAACTGAACTCGTTGACAAATGAAATTAAGTTAATGGATCGAATCGTCCAGGTATTTATTTACCTGTTAAGCTAATGTTCACGTAAAAAATATTTTAACAAGCGCTAGTTTAAAAGAGAATAATGCAAGCAGTCATATTTATTTTCGGATGAAAACAGTTCCATATAATATCCAATTAGCTGCTTCGCTGCACTTGTTTAATGTGTAATATATTCTTTTTTACGCTATGAAGGGGGACAAAAACTTTCTTTTAAACTAATGAACAAATTTACTTTGCAATTATAATAAGGAGAACGTTAATAGCTACGAATAATCACCAATTAATATATAAAATAATATAGAATATATAATACACATCATCGTATTAGTAGCGTTTAGAAAACAGAAAAAAATGGATGGGTAATTGATTTCTCTCTTAGACGATTTTTAAAAGCAAAGCTACTAATTAGAGAGAGACAAAAGATCAAACACTTGTTGCTTATTCTGGTAAACACCACTTCACGAATGCCAGACGTTCTGAGACTGTTGGTACTTCCTGACTGAGGAGTCGGGGAAACATCTCTTTAGCTTTCCTTACGACAGATGTAATGGTCAATGTTCCGGACAGTCTCCAGGTGGTTGGCAGTGAGACTTGTTATCACTAGCAACTGCAATTTTTCTGATTTACGACGAAGAAAACATCCTTCTTAACAATTTTAAAAGACAAAAATCACAACACTAAACACAAGAATCTGGTAGTAGTAGTAGTAATAGTAGTAGTAGTAGTAGACGAGGAAGCAACAGAAAAATAGAGAAAAACAATTCATTAATGATTTTAACTGTTTTATAAAGCAATGAAAAATGGATAAGAAGGTACTTTTAAAGGATCAGGAAAATTTTATACATTTTTTCTATAATATTTAAGATATTTTAGTATATATATAAAATATAAGTTTATCAATATAAATTCCAGACAGAGAAGAAGATCGTTAAATATTTAGAAAGGAAGCTTGCCGGTTGGAAACGTCATACCATCAAGAGGAGGAGGAGGAGAGAGGGTTTGAAGAGTACAAAGATACAAGTGACAGTGGTGTGTTGTTGCTATGGTAACAGTCACCGACGGAATTATGGTAGAAGAGACGTCGTCCCTTATCCAACGGAGTGAAAGAACATGAAACTAATTTCCTAGATTCCACAAGAAGTCCGCTAGTATCGACTTTTTCTCCCTCAATTCACAAGCCACTACATCTCAACACTACCCGTATTCCAAGCAAATGGAATAATCCGACGTCTTACAAATTAAATCGAATTTTATCGATAAAAATTACAAGTTTATAAAAATTATTTCTTTTATTAAAAAACTGTGTAATATAAATATTTCAACAGTAATTATTTTAATTTTCGAATCTAAATTATTATTTAAATTAACTTGAAAAATTTTTTTGAAACATTTCTAAGATGGCGTTCACAACGCAATAATGCACGCAAGAGCAGTGATGTAATAATTTAAATTATTGTTTTTGTTCATGTTTTGAAATAAAATCATGTAACGAATTCGGGACTAATATTGTTCTTTCATTCAAAAAGAATTTTCATTCGTGAAATTGTTTTGAAGTTTACAATTTTTATCTTAATATTCATTAAAATATTAAGATAATTTTAAGAAATGCAACATTTTAATTTACATTTATTGTAATCGCGTTTATTGTATTAATAAAGCATTCGGAGAGGAACCAAGTTAATACTGCGATTATTATTTAAAACTAATTTTAATAATTAATTTATCTTTAAAACTCCTTATTCGACAATTATATGAAACACGCCTTTACATCATAGAGGTTGAAGCTCATAATTTTTATGATTTAGAGAAAGAATGTCATATTCAGTAATAAAAACTGTCACGTCACGGTCATAACTCGTATCTGCAAAAGTTAAGCAATTATCAAATTAAAGTGAGGTTAGCGTGGAGAACATATTAAGAGATCAAAAAATGGGAAAAGCAATTCAATGGAAAACAGTGTAACAATCCAGTCACAGCAGCACCTGCTCCTCCAAATTCTCCCCGCATTGGGGCTCCGAGTTTCCAACCCCCCAAACTAGCGGCACGCGCCTAGAACGTGCCTAGTTGGCAGCGGATTTCCCCCACCTATTCATGTTCGCGGGAGCATTATTGAGAGACTTGACTGAATTCACCTGCAGCTCTTTCTGCTACCTAAATCAACTTTATTGCCACCATTTTTGCATATTTTATGTTTCAACGAGATTAAATTAGTGTTGTTCATCTACCGGAGCTAACCCTTTAATATCGAAATATCTGATCTATAGAACAAATCGCACAAATTATTTTACCTTTTATTTTAATGTAGAATTATATAATTAAAGATACAAGTGAATAAAAAATTTGAAACAACTCTTACCGACAACTAAAATATTCTCTCTCTCAATCGTGTTCCGCGAGATTATGATGTATGTATATGTATATATATATAACCTATGAATTTTAATAAAATGTGTGTTAAAAACTGCATAAATTATTTTATTTTAAGACTGTATAGCTTTATATAAACGTTATTGATTTTGATGTTCCGCAAAACTTTTTATAATTGTTTCGCGACTCCGAAAAAGATTATTATTATTATTATTATTATTAATAGGATAGCTTATATCAAATTTTCAGATCTAGCAGTGCAAGATCAATTTTACATTCTCGAATATGCTATAATTTTCTTTTTAAATAGAATTTTTAATTAAGGACTATTTGATTCATTTACGACTACATAATGCCTCCTTAGTAATAAAATGAATATATAGTGACTGCAAATAATAGTAATTTTAGAAATATTTAGTACTATATACATCTAGAAGCCGAGAATAATTTTAAATAAGATGTGTCGTACATATAATGAAAACTCGTGCTATGTTAAAAAACTGGAAGATGATCAATCCGAAAATGGCAGATTAACATATAGGTCAGCGATCAACCTATCGCGATTATTCGCTCTCTAAGGTAACATTAAATCTAATTTAAAACTATCAGTTATATTATAAAATTAACAAGAGATCTATTCATTGTTTACAATCCAAAACCTTATTCGTTTATGGATTTAATAAAGGAAAGTCATAGTATTCGTTTTCGTCGCTTATTCCCAAATTGCCGTCGGCCTATTCCCCAATCTACTAATACCAACTATATTAAATGAAGACATTCAATATAGTAATGCATGAACAATAAATATCATTTTACCAACATTAATCAATCTGCCATTATCTGAATAATCATCTTTCAGTTTCCAATACAACACGGAGTTTTCATTATTAATTGTTTATTATTAATATAAATGACAGTCTCAGGTAATTACTGTATACATAAAAAATAAATATGAGAGATGGAATTAATATTTGATTGATCAAACACAATGCAAAAGAGAAATTCAATAGTAAAGTAATAAAATCAAACAAAATCAGATAAATATACTGTATTGTAAACAGAATAACTTACCAAAATAATTCATATACTGTTAGCAATATAAATGCCACTATTAATTGTAAGACAACAATTTTAAATATATATCTAAATGAATTAATACATAAATTTGCTAGTTTCACTTTCTACAGTATAATTATACACTATCTGCATAGTATATTGCATTTATCAATTGAAGTTATGCATGAATTCACATATATAGTTTTATATATTTAGTCATTTTAACACATACACAGTATATACTGTGTTAAAATGAATATAATAATAAAGTTTTGACAAGAAAGAAAACATTAGATGTGAATAAGTGATTGTCATATTGTTTCTGAAATAATATCAAGTCCTAAAGGGAAAGCAGAATTTTGTTTAATATCTATTTTTCTAAAAAGTAAAATCTATATACTATTAAACTAAGGGCCATTAAAGAACCTAAAACTGTTTATTATTCAAGTATTATTGTTTATTCCTATAGCTGTATTAGAAAGGAGTTTTTTGAATTTGATTGCTACATTTAATTAATCATAATGGACAAGATATATTATACTATAAAATTAATAACTTCAGAATATCCTAAGCATAACAATGAATTATATGATAAATTAAAACATACATGTAATCTTATATTCTATCAGAATATAGTTCATTATTTACCAGTAAAATTATAGTACTTAACTTTTTTTGTATACCCTGCACACATAAACACACACACGTTCTCTTAATCATTTCTAATGTTTACTTTTATAAATGAAAACTTTTTTTTATAAAATATACAACTAAGCTGCCATTATTTATTTATTTATTTATTTACATTATGTATTTCAAATTCCTACTTATATAGTTACAATAATGATACACAAATCTACTTTCTAATTATATTAAGAGACATAAGACTAAAAAAAACTATCTTTAAAGAAACACTGAATTTTTTATAAGTAATAATTAACGAAGAAATAAATTTCGACATCTTTTCATCTGTTGTAAATAAGACACACTCTTCAATTCAGGTTCCTCGGGAGTTTTAGGTTCTTCTTTGCAAAACTGAAAAAATTATAATTTGAAATTTTATTACAATAAGCATTTACTTTCTGCAATATTCAAATTTAGAAAGCTGCAAACTTTAAGAATTTAATAGGTAATTTTGGTATATATAATTTTTTTTATTATTATTTCAATTCTTATTATTTATTTTTCTTGTAATTGCTAGAATTTCTTTAGAACTGTAAAACTATTTTATAAATTTTTAAATAATTATAAATTTCAAACACAAAACTAAGCTTGATTTTAAAGCTTCATGAAAAATTATATTGATATGAAAAAAAATATTGTAACATTGAGAAGGTTTTATAACCAAAAATGCATTATTAATAAATCTGTAATAATTTTTTTGGAATAATAAATGTGAAATGTTACAGTTAAGATATTTATAAAAATATGAAACAGGAATTAATTTGTGATTTACTTAAGATGGTACTATTTATAACTATAATTAGAATATTAAAAACTAAAAATATTTTAAAAATCAGTTTTAATGACAATATTTTCAGCATTTATATTTTATATATTCTATTTTTCATTAACATTAAGCACATATTTCGTACAATTAATGATGAATACCAGAATAACCTTTTAACTCTAATATAAATTTATTTAAATATAATCAAAATAAAATTCTTATGTAGAAAAAAAAAAATTTATTGAAGAGGAATGCTTTTGATTTGTGGAAAGCCATCTTCAACTCCCAATATATATAAATTCAGTAGGTGACTTAAGTGACCTGACTTAAGTGGTTAATTCGTTCAAAAAATTTCCAAGTCCAACAATGCTTAAATTTGATATATACAAATAGGCACATTAGAAAATTGAATGGCCAAATAAAATTTATGAGTATATATAATGCATAGATAAAAAAACTTTTAAATCCTAAAGTAAAAACATATTTTATCATGGTTAAAATTTAATTACTAATATATCAAATCACATAACAATTTCAATCTTTGAATATTATTATTATTATAACATATGTAATAATAATGCAGTCATAAGTGATACTTTTCCAAAAAAGTAAATTGTTCAATGAATTTTTATTTGAATTTTATGTAAATTCAATAAATATAGAGAGACATATGCATCTGCATATTTCTGAATGGTATAAATCAAAACCATTATATCAGGAACTTACTGTATACACATACATACACAAAGATATAATTTACATAAGTTAAAATATAAACAGTTACATATCAGGGCCGTAACTAGGACGTAGCAAAAGCAGCATTCACCACAGGCGCAGCTTGATTAGGGTGCAAATTTTTTAATTGATTTCCATTATTTGCGGACAAATAACTTTTTTTTTGATAAACGTTCGTAGACATAGCATTATGTTTTTCTTTCATTTTATTTCTTAGAAGATGTAATTCATGGGTAAGAGCAGCCAAGTTGTATTCCAAACAAAGGCACCAGGTCAAGAAGGGGCACTATTTTTATTGATAAAGTAAAAGTTTACAATGACCCATAGGATTTCTGCCTCTTCAGTGAAAATTCATGGAAAGGCCTAAAGAAAAGTAATAAAAGGGATTTGTATGGATTTGTACAAATCTATTTGCTCATTCAAACAAATATCTTACAGCAGATTGAAAATCAACTCATTTCGATGGAGATAATTCAGTTTCAGCATTGTTATCTTTAAATGAAAAAAATGGGGGCATAAGTTTGACCCTTGCCACAGGTGTTGCGTACTCTACTTATGGCTCTGTTACATATTATTCTGTTATAATATAAATTATCTTACTATAAAATTTAAATAAAAGTAAACAATAAATACATTCAGTAAGATTGTATTGTTTATTTTAAAATTTTTTTGGCTATCCACATAGCCCACCTCAGTTAAACTACAGGCATATCTCATTCTACAGTGCTTTGCTTATATGACACTTGTCAATTACATTCCATGCTTTTATTTTATATCTTAAACGGATAATTATTTGCAAATAATTACAAAATAATATTTACAAAAGGATCTGGTTGATTGTAATTCAATGATTTTGACAAATTTTGCAAGTTGGTGGCAGTTTGTGTGTTGATTCATCTGACAAAATTTTAAATATAAACAAATCAAATTTTTTTAAATAAATTTTTAAAAAGCTAATGATTTTTAACATTCAAATAGTTGAATTGGCATCGTAGTTGATTGCTACATGAATAATATCAGTTTGAGTCCCAAAGAGATTTTTTTTTAAATATCAGTAAAAATAATTTTTGTTTAAATTTATTGTTTTTTTTATTATTATTTTAGATTCATCTTTTTTCCATGATAACTATATTGCTTTACAGTAATATAGGTTCATTTTCCTATTCTGAACTTATATTTTACATACGAAAAAAAAAAGATTTCATTTTATATACTATACCATATTTTGTATTATGAATATATTACAAATACTTTTACAATTACTTTTATTTCACTTCAAAAATTCTTTCAATAAGTAATTCATATTCATTTTTTTACACTGAAATGTTGAAATTATATTATGATTCCTCAATAAATACAGTATTTATTTATTGAAAGAATTTTTGAAGTGAAAAGTAATTCTAATATAATTCATAAGTATAGTTTAGAATACTAAATAAAAATAAATGAATCTAATTTCTTCAAAACATGAAATAATATCATTATTTTTTGAAAATTCAGAATTTGAACTTTGAAAAAAATAATATGCTTATTGAAATATTCAAAATCTTGAATTTCAAATTCAGAATAGGAAAATGAACCTACATAGTTCTCAAGCAATATAGTTATCATGGAAAAAAGACAAATCTAAAAAAAAAATATTTAAAAAATGAATAAATTTAAACAAAAATTACTTTTATTGATATTAAAAATAAATAAATAAATAATAAATTCTATAAGAGCTCAAACCTGGATTATACACATCAAAATCAACTATGCTGCTGATACAGCTATTTAAGTATTAAGATTTTCAATGGAACTGTTATAGACAAGTGGTTCTCAACCCCTGAACTATAACAGTTTGAAGTGACACAATTTTTCGCAGTACACAAACCTTTGAAGGTGTATCCCGAAAAATTAAGAATGAATTATATATATGTAATTATATGAATCATATATATTAATAGCGAAACATGATTGGCTGGATATCCCTTTTGCAGTCCTACTGATTCCTATAAATGGGGTATCATTAGAAAAATCTAACCCTTGAATTTCTGTGAATTTTAGCCAAAATTTTTTGTTGTTATTCATAATTTAAACATTAAGAAATAAAAATTAAATTAAAATTATAGTTTCTATAAAAAGACAAAATCTGCATGTGGCGCTATAACTTAATAAGGGCCACCATTTAATGATCCCGTGTACGAGAATGATGTAGAGTATGTGTGTAATCTGAATGTAATAAATAATTAATACAATAATTCTTAATAAAAATTCATTATTAAATTAAATCATTATTTAAAATATTTAGGTGTGCTGCCAAATTTTAAAATATTAAAATGTGTTCCTGAACGTGTGCCACCAAATTTAAAAATATTAAAATGTGTTCCTCAACAGAAAGATGTGCCACCAAATTTTAAAATATTAAAATGTGTTCCTCAACAGAAAAAGTGCTGCCAAATTTTAAAATATTAAAATGTGTTCCTCAACAGAAAAAAGGGTAAAAATGACTATGTTAGATAGTTAATGAATGGGACCATTGCCTCATTTTGTTATTACTGTTATAGACAAAGTGATTAATACAGGTATTATTTATAATACCCATCTATTATTAATAATAACAAACAAAATCAGGCATTGTAATAAATTTCATATTGTTTATCACATGGGTGGGTCAATATGAATATTGATATCATATGGTCAGGAAAAGTGATGATAATGATATCTTTTCATCAGTATTAAAAGCAATAGAGATTGAAAAGGAGAGGAGTGATCATTCCTCTCCCTTATGTTGATTTTTATGATTTTATCATAATGAGAATTATAAAATTTTATTAATAATATATTTTGTTAACATTAATTAAAACAGTCAATAATACTTACCTTTCAAAAATATTCTAGTTTGTGAAATTTTCACGAATTATTTTGTTATAAGCTATATGCAAAAGAATTGCCAAAATAAACTTATTTTAATAATTATGCTAATTATTATATAGTGTCTGTTGATTTATTAAAGATTTTTATGTAATTAATTGTATGCAGATATAGTAAAGTGTCATTTATCCAGAGTAATTGTTACCAGGGTATCTGGATAATTAATGCTTTACTGTAATATGATTAAATTTTTTAAAATTTATTACAATGCTCAATTTTGTTTGTCATTATTCAAAATAGGTGGGCATCAATGCCATGCCTAGAAATTCAGTGCCTATGTGCAACTGTTAGTTGGCTGCCCCTATTCAATCAATAAAACAAAAACTAGAAAATTAATAGTCATAATTGTACAACTTTAAATAATTTCATTTATTATTTTATCAATAATAATGCATAACAGTCATAACAGAACATCTTAGAAATTATCGATATTAATACGATACGTTACAGCCATAACACAAATGAAGAACATCTTGGAAATTGTAATAAATTACAAAATTTTCGTTGCACATAACTATAATATTAAATAAACTTCAAACTTCACTACATAAAAATTAAATAACAAATAATATTTTCAAAAATAACATATTAACAATTTACAAGAAATAAGTTTGGCATGCTTTATTAAGAGCAAATTCGGATATAAGATGGTGTAAATCAATTTCATCCAATAATTTATGCTCTAACGCTATAATTGATAAATTTGCTAGGTGTTCTTTTTGCAATGGTGCTCTTAAATAGCTTTTGATTATCTTCAATTTGGAAAAAGAATGTTGGCCAGATGCTATAGAAATGGGCAGAGTTAAAATGATCCTAAGTGCGATAAATAAATAGGGAATGTGCCTCGAAGATTGTTTTTAAAAATATATTGAAGCATGTTATATGGATGTGAAACAATGTTTTCTGCTTTTATGTGTGTCATTATTGATAAAATTTCATGAAATAAATCCTGTCCATCAATATCAAATTTTTTTCTTTGTACATCAGTTAATTTTGGATGAAGATCTTTGCATGATTCTAATATTTCCCTTCACATAAAATATTAATTCAATTAGTTATTTTGTAAATTGACGTTAGAATTCATTTTTATTTTTTAATTTATCTTTTTCAAATGAATAGAATTTTCAAATTTACATATAAAAGAAATAAATTTCCTTTTTCCTTTATTGGTTTTTAACTTTATTTTATATATATTTTTGTTTTCGACATTCAGTTTGGCTGCCTGTGTGTGATGCATGCTTTGCATCTATGGCAGGCTTGGCCCTGGTGGGCATTATAAATAAGTAGAAATTACCCGCTCATATAAATGAGCAGAAATATAATCTTGTGATTTAATCTAATAATACTGTATATAACAATGAAATATACCTCCGAACTCGTATAGGGAATCCAAACACCATTCAGGAAATTGTAAAATCGCATCCATTATTACGTTACAGCGCCATCTGTAGACTTTGTCTTTTTAGAGGAACTACAATTTCAATTTAATTTTTATTCTTTAATTTGTAAATTATTAACAATAAATAATTTTGGCTATCGCAGACATCCGAAAATTAGACCTTTCTAACAATATCATATTTATAGAAATCGGTACAGTGGTTCGACCGAAAAAGGGACATCCACTCAGCCAGCCACGTTTGACTATTAATATATATGATGCCCTTATTAATCACTTTGTACATAACAGAATTATGGTAATTAAAGGAAATATGGAAAATTGCAAACTTTAAAAATATTTGCTCGAGTATCTACATTTAAAATTTTGTCAGATGAAACAACACATAGACTGCCATCATCCTGCAAACTTTTGTCCAAATCAGTGAATCACAACTGACTGCATCCCCTTATTAGAATAGCTATATAAAACATAAATTAAAATTAGCATACAGATTGACTGGACTAAGAGCCTTCTTGAAAAACTGAAAGTGATAGAGTGGAATCAAACCCAATCCTCCAAAGTGGTAAATGAATGCTTTACTACAGAGCTATCTGGCTGAGTTTTTTTTGGCTTACTTGTCAGTGCTATTGCACATTCAAAGAATGATAGTGTAAATATGCTTTTAAACTTTTATATGCATTAGAAAATGAAAAAAGTTACGATTCATTTTACAGATGTGGTCTGGAACATAATTGTCATAGTAACGAGATATGCCTATACAGGTAGGCCTCGATTAGTGCGAATAATTGGTTCCACGAATATATGGTAATTGGTTCTTGCTTTGTGAGATTCCGCCATTAGCTAACCTCATGATGAATAACCACAATACAGTGAAAACTGAGTTCACGACCATCTGTGCAAGAAGACCACCTGACATAACAACCACGATTTATGGGAACCAAATTTTTTCCCATAGAAGTAATGCTATTTGACCCTCCATAAGACGACCACGACCATCATTTTAGTAGACCAAACAGAAAGTGAAACAGTCTATGACAACCATAAATTTTTTAACTTCGCTACTAATTAACTATTTTTATTGTTTACATCAGTATGTTTTTTGTTAAATTTAAATTTATATTTTAAATACTTCGCTGCTAATTAACTATTTTTATTGCTTACATCAGTATGTTTTTTGTTAAATTTAAATTTATATTTTAAATAAGTCAAACTACTGCAATTAAAAAAATTGCTCCGTAGGAATTTTTCCCATCATTCATACACGAGAATGATATAGAGCACTGGAATGACGAAATTATAGCAACATTTTTACTTTAATGCGATATCTTTTTTAATATGCATGTTTCTTAGATTTTTATTTGATATGATAATTAAATTTTGTATTAAAAATGGTAAAAATCATACTTGAATGCCTATGGCAAAGTGATATAGGGAAAACAGAGAAAATGAAAATAATCAGCCACTGGATCCGGATGTTTGTATTAATCAAATGTAATCTCGTGTGATGTTAAACCATGGGATAAATGAAAAGTAAATTCCTTGAATTTAGAACAGCAAATAAAAATTGAAGACAGTAAGAAAGGTCTTTTTGACCAGCATTAATGGGTGGCCGGATGGCCGAGTGGTAACGCGCTGGCGTGCCACACTGGAGGACCCGGGTTCGCGTCCCGGGTCTGGTCCCGGCTTTTTCGCGGGTTCGCGTCCCGGGTCTGGTCCCGGATTTTTTTCGGGGTGCTGGGGCTCGACGATCCCCGTCCTTCACCATTCGGCCCCCCTCCACGGGTGTGGGTGCAGTCGTGGTGGAACTGGCCCGCCGTCTTAGTAATCTCCTTGATTGGAAAGAGGGTGTAAAATATGTTTAAAAAAAAACAACATTAACAGAAAAATTTAACATGGGGAAAACACAGATCCACAAAATATTGTGAGCGTTAGCAGAAAAATTTAACGTGGAGAAAACACAGATCCACAAAATATTGTTTCAAAAAGAAATTCTGAATGAATGGAGGAACAATGGAAATCGCAATCTTAAGTGAAACTGTAAGAAATGTATTGAAGAATTAAACAATTGAAAATAATGAAAAATTGTTGTCTCAATTAAACATCAAAAACTGCTTTTCTGTATAAATTATAAAAAATATAAGTGGAATGCGACAAAGCACTATTGATAGATTTTTCCATACTAATTAAATATGTTGTGTGTTTGAATAAATGATAAACTGTGTTATAAAATGTAACAAAAGCATACGTTTCGATTTTATTAAAGCGTAATCATTTTATTTCATTTAAGCATGCTGTATTATATTTAACCTGTATAAGCCGACCACCTGTACAAACGACCAATTTTGATTGGAACTGGAGGTGGTCGTCTTATACAGGTTCTACTGTACTAACTTAACACTAACTGTTTAAGAAATATTTATTTTCATATTTTACATCGTTGTTCATCATCTAAATTAATAACCTACCAGGAATTGCATCTCATACCATTATCAAACCAACCACCAAATCGAAACCAAAATAGCGAATCGAAAGCGAAAGTTGAGCGCTGCCTGGCCACCAATTCTGGGTCGAGAATTGAGTGGATAGTCCGATTTGCGATTAAGCATTGCAACTTTATTGAATCAGTAAATTAGTTCCAGATATAACTAATAAGCTAAGTTAATGAACCAATGAGAAATTTTTAATAAGTTTTCTATTTGTTTATTAGCAGAATATGACAGCAAAAGATAACAAAAACAAATTTTTTGACAAGTTTTATTTCAAATAAAGAAATCAGGTAATAGACAAAAGAAAATAAATAATATCAGTAGCACAGCAATATAATAGGCAAATAATTTTGTAAAGATATCCTTATTTAAAAAAATTTAACAAAGTATGCTTTTATGTTGCTCAATCACATCCATTTTTTGCTGTAGCGTAATCACTAACCTCTTCTTTTTTTTGTTTCCTGTTTTATCGTCAAAAGTGTTCTTCCTTTTATCCATTTCGATACTTTTTAAAAGAGAAAATTCTGTACTATACTGTATGTATACGATAGCAAAGCTAAATAATAGTACAGTAATGTTAAACAGTTAACGGCAAAAAGCTCATCTTTCTGATGTTCCACCTCTTCAAATCCAAGTAATTGTTCTTAGACTGCTCTTTGTCCGGTTTTACTAACCGAAAATTAACGGTAATTTATTAATTGACATCCTTGTTTGGTTTTACTAACCGAAAATTAACAGTAATTTGTTAATTGACATCAATCTGGTTTTACTAACCGAAAATTAACGGTAATTTGTTAATTGACATCAGTTAGGTTTTACTAACCGAAAATTAACGGTAATTTGTTAATTGACATCATAGGAGGAGACGGAGCTTTGTTAGTAAGACTGGTCTATGCTTACAACTCGCTGGTTTTACTAACCGAAAATTAACGGTAGTTTGTTAATTGACATCATAAATCTTACTAACCGAAAATTAACGGTAATTTGTTAATTGACATCATAAAAGGAGACGGAGCTTTGTTAGTAAGACTGGTCTTGCATTAATTGAATATTTGCTCGCACTAACTGAAAAATGGTATCAATTTTATAAGTCGCGCATTAATCAAATATTTGCTCGCACTAACTGAAAAATGGTATCAATTTTATAAGTCGCGAATATTTGCTCACACTAACTGAAAAACAGTATCATTTTTGTAAGTCGCACTAATCAAATAAAACTCACACTAATCGAGGCCTACCTATAGTTGCTTGACAAATTTAATAAATATGTGTATTATTCAAACTCGCACTAATCAAGGCCTACCTGTATATCAGATTTACATTATTCAAACTCGCACTAATTGAGGCCTATCTGTACTTTAGATAAGACAGGTTGAGTGGACAGCCAAAAATGTTTATGAATAAACAATACAATCTTACGGCCGTATTCACCATCTCGAGTTATTGGTAGAGTTAGGGTTATATGAGGAGTTATAGCTAAATTCGTATTCACCAACTTCGTTCCGAGTCAAATGAACTACCTCGAGTCAAATGAAATTACCCTAGCTGGTAGCTGGGTTGTTTGAGAAGCTCAGGGTTAACGCATACGCATTTGATTAAAAATGGAGACTGTGTGCTGGAGTCCTGCAGTGAGAACGAAATAATGAAAGAATTAGAATATTTGTATTTCCTAGACGAAATTGAACGACGTGAAAGACGTATTTTAATTCGAAGGAAAAACTGTTTCAAGGAATTAGACGATGATGATTTTATATGTCGATAT
>AYEL01053860.1:0-14055 GCA_000484575.1 Olivierus martensii
CCTGTCGGTGAGAATCATAACTTCCTCCTCATAGAGTGTACTAAAAACAACTCTATGCCTCAGCTTGGAGCCAATCCAACGAACAATCGTTGGACCGACTCCATGTCTGGTAACAGCAAGGCTAATTTGCTCAAAGGAAGTAGAGTCAAAAGCCCCTTGAATATCAAGGAAAGCACCAAGGGCAATCTCCTTGTACCTAATAGCCCTCTCAATGAGCGAGACAACCTCATGAAGAGGATGCTCAGTCGATATGCCAGACTGATAGGCAAATTGGCTACGACATAGAGGGATCCGAACCAGGGCCCCATCCCTAATAAACCTATCAACCAACCTCTCCAATGTCTTCAATAAAAAAGACATCAGACTGATCGGACGACAGGACTTAGCCTTGGTATAAAAATTGCGCCCAGGTTTAGGAATAAAAGAAACCCTCACCTGCCTCCAGAACCATGGAACGTAGCCAAAGGCCACACAGGCCCGAAAGACACAGCAAAGAGGGGAAACCAGGACATCAAATTGCCGTTGCAAGAACACTGGCAAAATGTCATATGGTTCCGCCAACTTAAAAGGCTTAAAAGACATTTATAGCCCATTTAATATTAGATTGATTAATCATCCCCCTCACAAGATCACAATCACTCCGTGAGGCATGGTAAGCACGACCATCAAGGTCAGACTGCACATGCAAGGAGGATGGATCCTCAATTAAGGTAGACCCAGGAAAGTGTACCCGAAAAAGTTCCTTTAAAGAGTCCCTCAAGTTCTGGTCATACTGCTATCTGGCAACTTAAGAGAACCAACCCTGCAAAAGTCCCCATAAGACATTATCAACAAGTCTGGATACCTCAGGTATATTCTCAATTGCCTGACAATACCGTTTCCAAGAAGACCTTTTAGCCTTTCAAATGGCCTTATTATAACCAGTGAGAGTGCTCTTATACGCGTCCCAGTTACCAGTCCTTTTAGCTTTATTAAAAAGCCGCCTAACAGTACGTGTAAGACCGCCCAGCCATTCATTCCAGCAAGGAACTCGCCTTGATGAGTGAGCAGTCCTGACAGGACAATTTTGATGAGGATAAGAGGATTGCCTGTTGAATCTGGTCAAAAGTCATCTCTAAAGTCGCCTTGATGAGCGAGCAGTCCTGACAGGACAATTTTGATGGTAGGATCGATGAGCGAGCAGTCCTGACAGGACAATTTTGATGGTAGGATAAGAGAGCTGTTGAATCTGGTCAACAGTCATCTCTAAATCCACCACCGAGCAAATTAGTCATCTCTAAACCCACCACTAAGCACCAAGTTCTGTATACCCCCAGGTTGAATTTAAGGTCTTCCCTAAAGGAAGCCCAATTAGTCCTCCTAGGGTCCCAGTATGTTACTTGACTAGGTACCATACCTTGTAAATTAAAGCAAATGTATCTGTGCTCCAATGAAGATGGCTTACCAGATACATGCCAATTCTCAATTAGGTCAGAAACATTCTGAGTCCCTAATGTTAAGTCAATGATCTCCCTTCTGTTAATAACAACAAAGGTAGGTTCATTGCCCTTATTTAAAATGAAGAGGTTAGTACCCATCAGAAACTCCAATAAATACTCCCCCCTTCAGTTGATGACTTTGCTACCCCAAACCACATGATGAGAATTAGCATCATCACCAACCAGTAAATCAAAATGATTCTTTTGACAAAATTCCACCAAGGACCCAAACTCAGGCATTGGTGGAAGTTCGTCTTTATCATAAGGGAAATAAGCAGAGGAAACAAAAAATTCCCTACTAGCACCCCCATCATCTAGCTTCACCCATACAGTAAGATCCCTTGAACAGTAATCCCAGACAGGTGAAACATATAACACAGTACTTCTATAACATGGTTTTTACTTAAGACATTTAGAAAATTATGTTCACTCTCCTACAATACAAAATATTTTAATTAAATTTGTAAATCCTTACTAGGAACACACAATATACATACAAAATGCAATTTCACTAGTTTGCCATGAAAGGGACGATATGTAGTCTATTATTATTTGAAATTGAGTTAATTGGCGACAATTGAATATTTTGTGTTACAAATGTTCAGTACTTGGATAAAAAAATAAGTTTTTATTTTTCAATAGAGGAATGTTAAAGAGAAGAAAAACTTTTTTATTCATAAATTTTTTTAGGTATACATTAAGAAATGATTGTTTTCTAGCAGATTGTACCAGGTTAGATTACAAATTTTGTAAAGAGAGCAAAAAATACACAAACTTTAAATGCATAAAAAAAGTTCAGAAAGTGAAGTTAATAGAGTGGTGCCTCGCAATTCGACGTCCTGCAATTTGACATTTGAGTTTCGCGGGGTGGCGCATGCACATGCATGGAATTGTGTGATGTCATTCACTATTTGTCAGTTCTTTTTTGAACTACTTTGGTGTTTGCCCATGTTGTTTGTGTTAATTTTCGATTATACATTTTTCAGAAAGTAAAAAATTTGTAATTACAGTATTATTATTTTTTGAGTGAAATGCAAGGATGGGTTCAAAGAAAACTGACCAGAGGAATAATTTCGAAAAGAAGAATGCTTGATTGAGTAAAGAGACAAAGAAAAAACTTGTAGATAAAGTGCATAAAGGTAGAGCAATTACAATGTAACTGGAGTATGGCATTCCTAGGACAACTGTGGCAACATTTTGCAACAGAGAGATGTTCCTAGGACAACTGTGGCAATGTTTTCAACAGAGAGAGAAGATTGTGAGTGCTAGGGTGTCTGCTGGAAGACTTCGCAACAGAGAGAGAAGATTATTGAGTGCTTGGGTGCCTGCTGGAAGACTTCATTCCAACATCCAAGGGCTAATAAAGATCGCGGTGTCTGCTTCAACATCCAAGGGCTAATAAATTGTGTTGTGTATAAAATAGTGTTTTTTGTAATTTAGTGTGTTATACAATAATAAAACACATGTAATATTCTATATAAAATAGTGTATTTTGTAATTTAGTGTGTTATATAATAATAAAACACACATAATAATGTATTTTGCAGAAGATTATGGGTGCTAGCGTGTCTGCTGGAGTAACGTTTTGCAACACGGAAGATTATGGGTGCAAGCGTGTCTGCTGGAAGACTTCATTCCAACATTGGGCTAATAAATTGTGTGTTGTGTATAAAATAGTGTATTTTGTAATTTGGATTATGGGTGCTAGCATGTCTGCTGGAAGACTTCATTCCAACATCCAAGGAATTGTATATTGTGTATAAAATAGTGTATTTTGTAATTTAGTATGTTATGCAATAGTAAAACACATATAATAAAGTAAATAATATAGTGTACCTCTCTCACCTCACCTGTTAGCGGAGTGGGATGGGGACTGATAACAAATTAATCTATTTTACATAGTCTCATATGGGAAATATTGTCCCGCAATTTGACAGTTTCTCAGTTCGACATTACTTTGGTGATGGATTAGTGTCGAATTGCAAGGCATCACTGTACTGTTAAAAAGAAAAAACTTCTCGTTTTAATTGAACAGCAGTAAGGAAGATATAATTATTAAAAGAATGTTATATAGACTGTATATTTTTCCTTTCCTTTTGTTTTACATATATTGCTTTTTAGGATCTAAAGTATATATATATTTTTCTTTATGTTTCATGTTACTAGTATTCTTAATAGAAATTAAATTTCTTATGTCGAATTAAAGAAAGTTATTTGTTTTTAATTGGTTTTGAAATGTAACTCCCTTTTTTATAATGGCTCCAGCTCTCATATAAGTTATTATAGTAGTATATATTATTATTACAGTTTCACACAACATGGCATTTTTCAGGAACCTATCTATAGTGTTATAGGAGGGATATCTGTAATAATAATTATAAAGTGTTGATTTTTAACTTTTATGACGGAAACATGATAGTTGCCAATACTGAATGTTTATATAAATTTTAATAAAAATTATATAAAAATGAATGACCATTTTGAGAGAGATTGCAATGAGAAAAATTCTGATGATAATTTTATATAAATCAGTATTAAGTTAAAAGTATATAATTATTTTAACTTATTAATAATTATTTATAGTTAATATATGTATTTTAAAATGGGGGCAAAAATTATACTTTTGCCTAATAATTATCAATTGAAACAAATTACTGTATCTACATATGAGAGAAATTGTCCTATGGAGTAGTACCCCTTGAAATTTTGAAACCAGGTATGCTGATAAAATCACATATGTAGCAAAACCATATAATACGAATGGATTTGTAATAGAAATTCTGTTGTTTGCTATGTAGTTGATTCTTCAATTAAATTGGGCTAATAGTGAATGTAAAAAAAAAAACAGAACTCAAAATTAAAATCAATGGTCACTTCTATTCCTTATGGCTTCCCTCTCTTTTTCCTCTTTTCTTGTTTATTTTTATTATAGCCATCTGCTGTCAATAATGGGCATCATTGGAATAAAAATATTTCTTCCACAGCTAAAAAACTGGAAAAATCAAAATGACAGACTGAGAAGTGGAAGCAGCATGCTTACTTGCCACTATGATATTATCAGCACAAATATACAGGGTGGAAGAAAAGTCTATATCCTCCAAATAATTGACAACTATCATAGATTTCAAAAATCTGTTAATGCCAACAAACAAGGAAGTCATGGGTAGGCTATCTGATGGTGACCTTCAAATGAGCTGATTATATAGATGAGGACAGTTGCAAATCCTATCTCAAACTATAACAGACAGAGAAAAATTTCCAATTACAAACTTGTTTAGCATTCAATTCTGAACATAATAAAAAAACTTCATCAAAATTGAATGAATAGTTCACTCAAAAATGAAACACAGATCTATCAAACATCAATTCCTTTCAACGCCCAAGATCAGTTGCCCACAAACAGCAATTGATGAGGCCAAAAAACTTTCAATTTTGAATAATAACAATAGAGGATCTTCAAGATCGCATCATTACTGTTTGTGCAGAGATTTTTAGTGATACTCTATAGGCTGTAAGGAACTTCATCCAACATCATGCTCAACTGTATCTGGGTGCTGGTGGAAGATATTTTCAGCATATCCCTTGATTAGTTTTGCTTGTTGATTAGGCTCTGTGTTTTCAATTTATTGATTTGGGGTGTTATGTTTTGGTATTGGTTTGTTATTTACATGTCAGAAAGAAGTGTCAACCTTTTGCATGTAAAAATGTTTTCCTTTCATTTTTCCCATGACTTCCTATTTGTTGCCATTAATAGATTTTTGAAATCTATGATAGTCATGAAGTTATTTGAAGAGGTACACTCTGTATAAATAATTTTCATTCTTGGATTGTGTCTAAGATAGGAGTTCATCTATATATATGCTCATTTACTTATATGTCAATAATAATAAAGAATAAAGAATAATAATAAAGAAGTCATTTAACATTTATATGATAATTACATTATTATTAAAATTTGCTAAAACCTTTAAAATCAATTTAAAGGTCATGTTATTATTTCTTTAAATAAATAAATCACTATTTAATCATAAACTATTGATTTTGCTAATCTTCACTAAATTTTACTATGGTCAAATTTTATTGTTGAAAATGGAACCTCTGTTTTAATATTATGTCTATGGAAAATTAATTCTTGGTTCAAGAGTTCTTAATTTACAAGTGCACTCCAAGGACAAATTAGTTCATAAAATTGGGAACTACTTATAAATTAAAAAATTGTATGCAAAAGTTCGTCCACTGAATTCAAATAACTATATTAACTTCTAAATGCTGTTAAATGTTAAATCTAGAAGTGCTAAAATTGATACACTTAACAATGTTAAACAACACACAGAAGTTTATACAGAGTTATTTAATTTCAATGGAAGTATATTTTACTGCATAATTTTTATTATACCTTCAATAACATTATACAATACAGATATTCCTCACTTAAGACCTACCTGTTTAATGACTGCTCAAACTTACATCTGAGCTTAGGATTTTTTTTTTAAATGGAAAATTTGGTTTCTGCCTATATGCATTATGTTGTTTATAATTTTGTTGAGAGATGTCTATCTTTTTTCATAATACAATTGTTATTTTCATTGATAAATACAAATTAAAACCAAATTTTAAGTTGAAATATGTTTCCAGTATTTTATAAATATATACGAACAAGTTATTTGCTTACCAACCAATTCATTCTACAACCAAGTCGTGAGAACAGAACTCAGTCATTAAGTGAGGAGTATCTGTATTCAAAATAATGTACAGTCAAACCTGTTTTTATGCAGTCGGTTTTTGTGCGTTATTTTTTTCAATTACATTTTTTAATTAATTTTTATTTGTCATATGCATTTGATGAAACGTTTTTTATATACCGCACAAAAAAAATTGCACATAAAAAATCGCACAAAAACCAACCGTATAAAAACAGGTTTGACCGTATTTAAAAGTGATTTTTTTGATTAATGTATCTTGGATAAAAGGAATGTATTTTTGTCAAATGCCAATTATAGTTTACTGCTGCAAATTTAATAATTTCAAAAATTTAATAAATGTAATTAAATTGATTGATCTTTTATGTCAGATAGTTCCTGACTTTGCAAAATTACTTGTAAAGTAAGAATTTTTAAGCCAAGAATCAATTTCCTATATACAATGTTAAAATCAGAAGTTCAATTCTCAGCAATGCAATTTTTCCACAATAAAATTAAGACCTACAAAATCAATTGTTTATGATTAAATAATTTTATTTAACTGAAGAAATGAAAATAGAGGCTTTAAAATCAAACAAATTATAATATTAAAGAAACTGTCATATAAATTTTAAAGAATTTTTATTTTTCATTAACAACATATAAATAGATGAGCTTTTTATACAGAAATGGAAGTTATTTGTATAATATGTGGTAAAACTGGAAGATGTGCTACTTCTGTTTTTTTGGCTGCTATTCTGATTTTGTAGCAGATGATGATTTTTTTGATACAAATCCAGTCATACTATATTGTATAGCTATATATGAGGGTTTGAAATGTCTTTTTATGAATGTTTAGTATTTATTTATTGAAATTACAATTCATATTTTCAATAAATTATTCAATTAAATTATTACTTATATAAATTGACTTTTTATTAAATATCTTTATTAATAATAAATATTCATATTTTATCAAATGCATGTAATTATACAAAAAAGTAGAGTTTGTTTAAAACTAAATAAATGATTAGGTTATTTTTGTTTACATGTAAATTCAGTAAATTCTAGTATGATTAGACTAAGCATATTCCTGCCAAAATTTTAAACCTAAAGTAGACTCCTGATTATCCAGGTTACGGATTAACCAGAGTTAATTTGCAATCTGGAAGTGATGTTTAATTATCTATATTTTATTTTAGATATGCTATCTGAAAGATTTTTAAATGTTCCAAATTCATTTCTTTATTGCATCAAATAATTGGTAATAAAAATTAGAATCAAAATTATAAATATTGTAGTAATTTCTTGCTGCAAATAAACAAATTTCTTGTTTTCTTTTTAATAAATAATAGAACATTTGAATATATGTATGAATACTATTTATTTATTTTTGTTAATATTAAATGCATATTGTCTATAATTTGTAGTTTTTAAAGATTTTACAAGTTATCTGGGGTAATTCATTTCCTGACTACCCTGATTAATTACAAAATACTGGTATCCAAGAGTATACTGTATTTCTTTGTCTCATGCACTTGTTGTCTATTGACAGTCGCAGAATATGCGATTGCAAAACACTGCAATTGATAAAGTTAACTTACTATGAGAAATGAAGGTTAGGGGAATCTGTAAGAAAGTCAAACATCTGCAATACTTTTTATTACACATAATATCCTTTAAAAACAAAAAAATAAAAATAAACACTTAAATAAAAATAATCCATAGAAAATGATTTATATATAGTTGGTTCTCATTATTCATGGATTCCGTATTTGACTATTCATGAAAATTTATTTGTAACCCCAAAATCAATTTCTGTGGCACTTTCACACTTATTTGTGGACTCCTACTGAGTAGCCAAAATAGCATAGTTACCAATGTAAACCCTCTCTCTCTCTCTTTCTCTCTAATAAAGGAAGTTGTTTATTACCAAACATAGTCTCTGTGTTGTTCTGCTGGAAGTCTCATTACCTATCCTTTCTCATTCCATATACTATAGGCCAAAAGCTTGTTCATATCGTCCACAAGTTCCACAGTAGAATGTGATCTTATGCTTGAACACAGCCTCAAATTTAGGTGCCTTATTTCCAACGCATTTGCTCCTTACACTGAAATTTTAGTAGATCTAAGGCAAAAAGCGACGCAAACAAGGCTGAACCAGATTTTCAATGCAGCTCAGGAAGATAATGTGTCAGTGGCCACATCAAACATCCTGCAACATCAAACAACTACCTATCAAAAATAAGTTTTTATTTACTGCATATATATGTTTTAAAAAATTAAATAAAGATTATTGTAATTATAATACCGTATATAGTACTGTATATTGCATATATTGTAATTATTTGTAAGTACTGTAATATACATTAAATAAAGTGTCTTTAAACAGAAAAACACACATAAAGCAAGGAGAAAATGTTGGGAAGAAAGGTTCACAGGAACCTAATTCTATATTTCTCATAGGAACAATGATTCAGTATTTGCTAATTCAGTATTCATAAAGAATTTACAGAATGTAACTACCGTGAATAACGAGAATTGACTGTACATTAAAATTAAAATAATTTGGTTGAAACAGAAGTTTAGGCATTGTCGCTGATGGACGGGAGATGGCACTATCAGATAATTGCTTTAAATAGCTCAGAAGAAATGTCTGCTTCATTTTCTTTTCAAACTCTTTATATGAAGCTAACAAATCTTCCAAACTGAATTTTAATTTTAAACTCTACTCCATATTGGGATTGATTTCAAGGAAAAATTCTATAAGATTATTTGCCATTAGCAGTCCTTTCTTTAGGTTAGGAGGAGTCATTTCTATTTTGTTTCTGTCCTCTTCATTGTCATCCTCTTCTTCATTATATCTCATTAGTTCCTCCAATTCCTCTTCAATCAACTCCTCATTATGTGACTGCAGTGACTGCTCTATGTTATCACCCTTTATGTCTGCCAAACCTTCATCTCCCATACATTTTACAATATCCAGTATCTCCTTGATCTCTGGGAATTTATGTTGGACAAATTCATTCACACACTCCTTTCACAGCTTACATCAAGAGGCATTCAAAGTTGACTGCTTTATTTCATCAAACAAGTCTCTAATAATGGTGATTAGTTCAACATCATTGTACCTTCACTGATGTTGAACTGTTTCCAGCAATCTATAACTGTCAGTGATAGATTCTGTACCTGGATTATTTTCAATAGCTTCCAATATCCTGTTAAACATGTGAGGTGTGTAGTATCACTTGAACGTTTCTATAATCCCTTGGTCTAGCCATTGTATGAGTGAAGTAGTATTTGAAAGGAGAAATATAACTTCACTGTTTGGGTGGGCAAATTGATCCGAAATCAGCAGCACCTTGAAGGCCAAGTTTTTCTGGATAGATATGCTCAACATTATGAATGAAACAATTATTATGCCAGTCCATTGTCAATGTGGCTGTTACCCACACTTTCTTGTTTGCATGACAAAACACTGAAGAATGACATTTGTTTTTACCTTTCAAGGCACATGGATTCAGGAAGTGATACACTAGGATTGACTTCACCATACAGTCACCTGCTGCATTAGCAGACAAGAGCACGATGACACGATCATTTGTGGCTTTGAATCCTGGTGCAGATCATTCAGTTTTGGAGATAACATCTCTGTTGTGGCATATGCCTGCTGGGCATGTGCTACCAAGAGAGACCTGTTTCACCTGCATTGAATACCTGTTTAGGAAGGTACCATTTATCTTCAATTATTTTTTTTAGTTATTCTGAATAAGTCTTTGCAGCATTATGGCCAGCTGAGGCTGATTCTCCAACTATCTTTATATTATGAAGGTTATGATTATGGAGAATATATAAATCATTCCTTATTAGCTTTAAATTTAGAAGGCCAGAATTCTGCACCAGTTGTTTGTACATTGTCAGCACTTTTTCATCTATCATTGAACTGCTTAAAGGAACTCTGTTTTGTGTTTGGTCCTCAATCCAAATATTAAGTGCCTTTTCCATCATTTTCATAATGGAATCATGGGGCATATAGGTAGGGTTGCAATCTCTCCAGATTTGACCCAGAGACTCTGGGTTTCAGCGAGTTGTATATATATGGGCACCAGGTTTAAGTATTATTTCTCCGGGTTGGGTAGTAAATCCCCCACGTATAAAAATAAATAATATTGTACAGGGTGGCCCATAATTATCCATAATTATGTATATGATGTTTCAAAAGACTGCAGTAAAGAAACTAACAATATAACTTGAACATAAAACTGAACATAAACACATTACTCTCATACCTTTCCTTACAAGAATTTTAATCTCTGTTCTCCATGGCATGGTCTACCAATGCACCATCCAAATCAATATATGACTGGTGACGAAGAGCAACATTGTCACAAGCAGCTTGACAGACCTGTACTGGTATCCTATGGAACTCTTCTGTGATAGCTTCCCGCAGTTCGGCCAAATTGCGTATGTGATGTTGATACACTTTGTCCTATAAAAAACCCCATAAGAAAAAGTCAGGTGATGTCAAATCGAGAGATCGAGCTGGCCACTCCACAGACCTATATTGACTGATCCAGTGGTTCGGGAATGTTTCGTTCGGCCACTCTCGCACTGATATGGCATAGTGTGGCGGTACTCCATCTTGCTGCCACCACAGGTCATTAATGTCCGGTTGTGCAGAGAGTAAAGGATACACAGTGTCTGTAAGTAATTTAAGGTAACTTTTCCAGTAACGGTATCATCGAAAAAAATGGACCAATCAACCCATCATAAGAGACACCACTCCAAACCCCACTCTCAGGCTACACAGTGTTGTCATATCAAAACTTTTTGTCCAGAATTACAAATACTACAGCCAGTCAAACATCATATACATAATTATGGGCCACCCTGTATATTAGAAAATCAGAACTTACATGCAAAGCATGTAAAGGACTGAAGAGGTCTGTGGCATGTATCTTGTGTACGAAATAACTGGTGCGGTCAGTGGTCCAACGTCCACAAGTGGATACTGGCTACGTGCTATATAGTTGTCCCCACTCTTTGGATTGGTCATGCTTGCATGTGCCTCTTGTGTCTGGTCAGTTAGGAGAGGTTTAACTTATAGGCTATAAGTAATGCATATGTGGAAAGAATTTTTTCGATTATGGGAAATACTTGGACCAACAACTGTAACAAGATACAGGTTGAGCTAGTAAAGGAAGAATTATGCACAAAACTTAATTTTGACATGAGCTATTGAAAATTTTATGAATTCATAAAAAAACCAGAAAATTCCAATTTTGTAAAGGTTGCAATGTCAGACAAAAATATACATGGAAAAGTCTACATAAATAAACAAATTATTTATTATATTTTAATAGATATAGATTGCATATTTTTCTTCTGGTTTATCTGTTATTATTTTATACATAAAAATACATAAAATGTTAAGATACTTTTTATTAATTATTTTTATTAATATATATGTCGGAGGGGACCTTAATGGACACATTGGAACCAATAAGAGAGGCATAGAAAGAATCCATGGAGGGCATGGTTTTGGGGACAGGAACCAGGAGGGTGAACAAATCATTGATTTTGCTGTGGCTTTCGACTTTGCCTTGGCCAACTCTTTCTTCAACAAGAAAGAAGAGCACTTGGTCACCTTCAAAAGTGGTGGAAATAGCACACAG
The DNA here is from genome assembly GCA_000484575.1 of Olivierus martensii. Taxonomy (NCBI): domain Eukaryota; kingdom Metazoa; phylum Arthropoda; class Arachnida; order Scorpiones; family Buthidae; genus Olivierus; species Olivierus martensii. The sequence continues at coordinate 11,833 of AYEL01053860.1, forward strand.
ATTGACTACTTTCTGTACAGGAGAAAACATCTGAAGGAAGTGAAGAATTGCAAAGTCATCCCCAGTGATCACGTAGCAACACAACACCGTCCAATGCTCATGGATCTCCACCTCTTGAGGCCTGCAGGCAGGGAGAAAGTGAAGACTAGGGTTAAGGTGAGGAAGACCAAGTGGTTCAAACTAAAGGACACAGTTTTGAGGAGCAGATTTAAGGAAACTGCCCTGCAGAGAGTTTCCATGGACTTTGAGGATGTTCAAGAGTGGTGGAATAGAAATGCAGAGGTCATCAGGTGTACTGGCAGGGAAATCTTGGGAGAAACAACAGGAAAATGCTGGGAAAACAAGGAAAGCTGGTGGTGGAACCAGGAAGTGCAGGCAGCAGTACAGGAGAAGAGAAAGGCAAAAAAGAAGTGGGACTCAACACATGCCCCAGCAGACCTAGAAGTCTTTAAGGTCAGGAATAAGCAGGCAAAGAAGAAAGTGGCACAGGCAAAGGCCAAGGCATGTCAAGAATTGTACGATGACCTAGAAACGCCGGAAGGGCAGAAGAAAATATATAGCATTGCCAAACACAGAAGCCAGACAGCAAAAGATATTACACACATCAAGCAGATCAAGAATGTCAATGGAGAAATCCTGAGGAACACTGGGAAGATACAGGATAGATGGAAAGAGTACTTTGAGGAGCTGCTAAACGTCGAGAATGAACGAAAGTACCATGAAGATGGAATACCAAATGAGGGATTGACAAGAGACATCACAAAGAGTGAAGTAAAGGTGGCACAGCTCATCAAAAACAGTGACCCCATATAGAAATGGGAAGGAGCTTGATGATGATGATGATATATGTAATGTGGATAGTAACTACTCTGTGATCATTAAAATTGTATTTAATTTGTAGGAATTTTGGAATGTGATTTTTTAATAATAATAATTTATATAAATAAAAAATTAAACATATGTATGTGTGTTTTTTTTTTTGGTCATCGTCTCTACGTGAGACCTAAGGCTGAGGTGGCAACCCTACATATAGGTAACTTTAGCTCTAGTAGCAATTTTACTAGCAACACTAGCTTTAATTCCTTCTTTACTTTTTTAATGGTTCTTATAGTTGACTCGCTAACATTCATTAGCTTAGCCACTGATACAGCACTCTCACCACACCTTAACTTTGTCACCACATCAAATTTTTTCTCCAGAAACAACATACTTTTAGCTTTTTTGATTAGAAATTTTTATCACTGATAACTATATTTTCCAATCATTTGGAAAATATAGTTAGCAGTGATATGAAAAAAGAATAATCTATAAAAATGAAACCAATGCTAGATTGTTTTTAAGAAAACACACAAAATACAAATGAACATGAAATAACATTAATAAGTACTTGGGACACAGAAATGCGGAAATGATTAAAACTATGTACTGTATGTGTATAAATTGAAAGTCTATTCTCCTAGAAATCATAATCTAAGTGATTTAAAAAGAAAATACAATCTCACTCAGATCCAAAACTAAAAAACCAATATTGGTCCTTTCTTTTCCACCCCTTCCATTCCCTCTTGCTACTAAAATTCTCACCATTCTTTAAAATACAAAACAAGACATCTATAAAATTGTTACTTTGCAATTAAAAGTAGTAATAATGATAAACAGAAAATAAATGTTTGCAAAAACATTTAGTGGCTGCTATCAAAAACTGCATATACACAAATTCCATTATTGGAGAACCCACATTAGATTAGAAATTACTGCTTTTCATTGTTTTAATAAAATTTTTTAATAGTAATAAAAATATATTTTTATTTACTTAAAATTTTTAAGGCTTATCCTAAAATTATATATTCTGACAATGGATCTTATGTATCAAATTCTGATTCTTGATGAAAAAATCCCTTAACTGGAAATGAAATTTTTCTTCACTATAAAACACCACTGTAATTATGTGAACCAGGACTAAGTTTACTTATGTAATATTAATGTTAATATGATATTCTATTTCATATCATTCTTTTATATGACTATTATTATTTTTATAACTTTTATATATTTTTTAAGGTAGCACAAATATCTATACAAATATATGGTATCAATATAAATATTATTTATGGCAGAATGATTACTATTCTTTTCAATGAAAGAAATAATATGTAATTTGAATTGCATTTCTTTTCCATTATACAGGGTGTCCGAAAAGTATCTTTACACTTTTAGAAAATCATT
>AYEL01053879.1:0-30328 GCA_000484575.1 Olivierus martensii
TATTTATATTTTATTTATTATGTGTGTATTTTTTTTTTATTTCTAATTTTACCTATATGACAAATACAGTTAGATTTATAGAAAACTATATTAAAACAATGTTTGATGTAATTGAAAAAACATTTACAGTAAAATTTATGATGAAGAATCATGTTTTGAGCACACTGCTGTAGATATAAATATATTTTAATATACAAACTTACATAAATTCTGTAACCAGTTGCATCAGCTTTATAAATTCATATTTATTGTTTTGCAGAGAATTCTAACATAAATTCATTTATACTTAAACAATTAATAAATACCATATAATTTTAAGTATTTTTTTTTAAATTATCTTTTATGTAAAATTATTTTAGAATTAATGACTATGATATGTGGAAATCAATCAATATAATCTAAGGTATTTTATAATTTTTTTCAAAAAACATTTAAATTTAAGAACCATGACTAAAACAAACAGTTGCACACCACATCACTATAGAATGCTTGTTTTAAGATATTTCATTTTTATATTCACAAAACCATCAAGAAAATGCATTTGTAGAAAGAACTCTGTGGACATGCATGGACAAACAGTTCTTGTCCCAGTCCAATATGTTGAATACAGATAATCCTTGATTTAAGTAAATGGATTGTTTTGCACAACCATTCCAACTTATATAAGTCAAAACATATGTATGTTTGAGCATACTCTATTAGTACAAAAATAGTACCCTGTACTGTTACAAAAATATAACATTAAAAATAGTTATATTAAAGGATAAGCACTTAAGTCATATGGTAAAGCAGTCAATTGCCATCTTGGAGGATCCAGATTCAATTTGGAATCCCATATCATCAGTTTTTTAGAAGTATGGATCTAAGTCTGACTCATTAACTAAAACTAATCTATTAAGACAATAAAACACATGTACATATATGATAAATGATAAAATTAGGAGAAAAATGCTTATATCTCTGTTATAGCTTTATCCACTATGATATATTTTTGCTTTTAATCAGCAAATCCTTATGTAAGAATGGAGTTATATGTCAGACCTATACAAGTCAGGGATTGCCTGTATTTTGAGTTTAGATGATTGATTTGTCTCATTTACAACATTGCATCTATGGGAAATCATGTTCTGAATTATGTCCAAAATTTTTGAATGCATCCCTATTATAAGTTGATGATCAACTGTAATATTCCACTGTATCAATATACTAACATCTATCATATCATCATCTTAATGGTTCAATAGAGGAAAACATACTTTTACCAAAAATTTGGTATTCTTTTTTGCTTCCATTATGCCATAATTTTTGTAAATTAAAAGGAATTAAAAAATTTTTCAGAATAAGTACCTATAAAAATATTTCTAAATGTTCTGTTTATTTAAAAAATTTTGAAATTACCATAATATTTTGCATATACAATTTAATCTTAACAGCAAGACACATTTATTTTAATTATCATAAAAATTCATAAAGAATTTAAATAATAAAAAAAAGTTATTTTAAAACTTACTTGGACAGCATCATCATCATCAGAATCACTTTCTTCAGAACCACGTTCTATTTGGTTATTTATTTCTTTATTTTCTTCTTCACCACTTAATTCACCCGCTTCCTTATCTTCTTCAGAAATAGGATCAATTGCCTAATAAGAAAATTAAATATTTAGTTATCTTTCAATTTGTTTAAATTTTGTTTCTGCAGTCTTGCAATTATCTTTCTACATAAACATATAGTTTATTGTAAGAATATATAGGATTACAGAAATTTGAATTCCAGTATAGATATTAGAATTATTTTATAAATAGACACAGACCAATTAGATTTTGGCTAGTATATTTGGATTTACAGACCAATTAATTGGTAATTTACAAACAAGCCAAATAGCAAATATAATTTTCTAATTTATTTAAATGTTTTAATTTCATCGCTTAATTTTTACATTTAAATGATTTTTAAAAATAAAATTATTTAACATATGGCAACAATGTTGATAAGTTTATTTCATGACACACATGAATGCCTTTAAATATCTAAGACATATTTGCCAAGATTTTATTCATTAGAAATTACATCTCTGAAATTTTTAGAGAGTACAGATACCTTTAATCCAAAGCACTCCTAGCAGTGAGTTTCTTAAAGATGTACAGTAGCTAACGTTTTCGGTAATATTTACCATCTTCAGGCTACTAAATATTAACTGTCTAAGCATAACAAAATTACACTGCTTTTAACTGTTATCGCCTAGGATCGTTCAAAACATCTACTGCTTAGTTCCAAGCAGAAGGGAGATCTATTGCTGTTCTGTCATTTATTAAATCTTCCTTTTTCTGCCTACTTATCATCTCCAAGGTTTCCGAGGTTATGGCTTGGCTAATTCTTCTGAGCGGTTTAATAATTTTTGGTTTATCCCAATGTATCTGTATGTCACTACTATATGCTTCCATCGCTAGAGCTGTGGTCAATCTCCCCTTGGCTAAATCTTTCTTATGTTCCTCCACTCTTTGCAAAAGGGTTCTAGTAGTGACCCCTATATAAGATGCTGTGTCTTGAGGTTTTCTCTTCAACCGGTATTTTATATACCCCTTGCCTCTCTGCATCTTTTCAAGGGTCTTTCTCATTCCTTAGTAATTCAAAGATTGTAGGTGCCCTCTGTACCACTAACTTATTCGTTTTTTTGGCTACCTTATTCACGACATTGTACTTCTTCAGATTATATGGAACTGGCATATATCTTTCTTTCTGTAACCTTTTTTCTTCCTTCTGTACTTGGTCATTGGGAGTCCTGCTAAGGTTTTCTTGTATCTTTCTTCTTATACTCTCCATAACAATCTAGCATAACCATGTTGCTCACTGGTTTCTCTGATGTATTCCACCTCCTTTTTTAAGTCAATGGTTTCCGTACAGTATGTTACAACTCTTCTGTAAAAATACCTAAATGCTGCTTCTTGTAGTTTATTGGGTCATGAGACCAGTTAGGGATGAGTATTGGTTCATATGTCTGTTTACAGTACACAGATGTCTTCAGTTTCCCTTTTTCTAATGTTATACTGATGTCTAAATAATGGATACTATGTTGGTTGCATTGCTCCTCTCTCAGCATTAGGCCATAACAGTCTATTGTAAATGCTTTACTAAAATTTTGTAGCTCCGCTCTGCCCTTCCGTATGACCATGACGTCGTCAACGTATCTAACGTACAACTTGATGCTTGGCTGAAATCGCTGTAATTTCTGGCCTTCTACTTTTCTAAGTATGATCTCAGCTAAGGGGCCAGCCATTGGGCTGCTTATGGGTACCCCTCTTGTTTGCTCATATATCTTGTCTTTAAATTGGAAGTAGGAGCCATAGTAAATAATATAGACTATGTCTCTTAGTAACAATGCTGTCTTGAGCTTGCGGGAGATTTTCCAACATAAAACGATAAAATTCAATGCAAGTAGGTTCTAGTTTTAAATTTGGGTATAGGCTTTCGTAATCATACATTGTTAGAATGTCATCTTCATCAAACATGGTGCTACGTAACTTCATTAGGACGTTCGTTGTCATGGTTGTCGTATTGTCATTATCACCTAGTATGCTTATGCACCATTTAGCCAGTACCTTCTCTAGATTATAGGTGGGTGCATTCCTCTTCTCAAGAAAAATGCACCCACCTATATTACTGCAGTGGATATGACAATCTTCACAATGCTTCTGCCTCTGATTGCCTATATTTCAATTTTCATTGCATTACACATGAAAGACTTTCAAGAATGGCCAAAATTATTTTTGTCTCCACTATATTATAAATATTACTTCCAAACAATGAAAATTACTTAATTCAATTTCATAATACACTGTTGCAAAAAACAATGAAGGTTTGCTGTAAGCATATGAAGCAACCTCTCAAATTCCTTCAGTTACTCATATTGCTGACAGATACATTGCAGAGGCATCATCATAGACTATTTAACATAAACGAACCAGCAAAACCAGGTACTTATATTCATACTTACAAAAGCTGCATTTAATACTGGCCTCAATTTGATTTTCTCATGAGCTCTTGAAATACACTGTGCATTCATTGACAATAAAATTTTAATCATTTGTTTGTCTAACTGAAAAGCATTTGTATATAGAGTTTTGAAGTTCTTGCTAAATTTTTTAGAGTTATGTCTTTTTTTTGCAACAAAGTGTATAATGATGCAAAAACAAATTACTCATAATATTTGTTTTGTTAGTGTTCTAGTTCAATGTTTGTGCAACCATTATCTTCACTCTGGATCATAGCTCCATTTATCAGTGCTTTTTTTAATCTTTCAGCTATTATTCTGTTATTTAACACTTCTCTCCAATATGTATTTTTCAGTTTCATCTTGTTAGGGTCTGCTACATTTGCCTCATTTTCAATGTTCTTCTTTCATTTGATTGAAGAATGCCCCAAAAGAAAGCTTTCATGTAAGCTATAAAATACAGCAAAGCCTGTACTAGGTGGTCAGCTTTCGGTAGCTGAAATTGTGACCACCAAACACAGGTTGGCCAACAGACACAGTTAGCTACAAATTTCTTTATTAAACATCAAAGTTTAAAATACAAAGTTTATGACACAGTTTCACATTTTTATTTAAATCTAAGGAAAGAAATCATTATTTAATGTGTTTTCAGAATTTTTTTGCTTTAGAATACTCAGCTGATAGATCTAAAACCCATCTGGCATTTCTGATCAAAACACAATTTGCTGGCCACCTAGTAGAAATTGCACACAAGGTCCGAAATTAAATATCACTGGCCATAGCCACGGAACACAGTTTAAAAATCCCACAATAAGCATGAATGGATATTAAGGTGGCCACAGCTTGGCCACCAGCACAGGTTTTCCTGTATAAAATATATGGTTGACTTTTCCTTTTGCCTTTATTAGTTTATTTGAATACTTCCAGTTTATCATTTTGTATTATCCTTGTTTTGTCTCTGCAATACATCTTCTAAACTTGGCCTATTGAATCTTCAGGTATGCTCTTTAGCATGCTCCATTAACTTATCTTCATTCTCGAGAGACTTAAGGTTGGTTCTCAGTAGTGCAGTTTCAGCACAGAAAACCATTTTGTAACATCATCCCATGCAGTCAGAGAGCATTTTGAAGCATGGATTTTCAGCTTCAGTTCAAGTCAAAACAGCTTCAACTTCAACTGCCACTGTAACTTAGTGTTCTGCTTTTCAACCAATAGTAACACACTACAGTTTTACAATCATATTTCAACATGTTATCAATAACCAAACAATGCTTGTTCAGTTGTTCTGCTTGCTGCTTATTTGGTTATTGATAAACATAAAACAGAAACTTTCACTTTATTTTTCATCATAGCCATATAGTATACAACAGGGCTGCCCAACCAGTAGATCCCGACAAGCTTTTTAGTCAATTGCAAGCCTCCAATCATCTTCTGATCAACTCTCTTGTTAAACTTCCACTTTACAATACATAGTAAAGATGGTCTGTGTTCTTGTTGAAACAAGAAAAGTGAAGTTATCCCTACATGTTTTCGTTCTTTGTGTCTTTTATCATTTATTAAGTAATGATGTTATCCCTAAGTGTTTTCATTCTTTGTGTCTTTTATCATTTATTAAGTAATAGCAGATTTCATCAAAAGGTAGAATATAATATATCAAAAACAATAAATGAAGAAGATTATGACGAGTAAGCAAAAGTTTGTTGGACAAATACATTTACAGGTTCAAATGTTTTTCCTTTCTTTATTATACTACTCAGATCTGGACAAAAATATATCATTGTCGGCAGGGCCACTGAGAGGGGGTGACATCTGTGACTTTTGTCACAGGCCTGGCATCAAAGAGGGCCCAACTGTTGGGCCTGAAGTGTCACATAACGTGTCCGATAGTTTGCAGGCTGTCGACAGAGCACCTAAAGCAGTCGTACCAAAATAAACCTTTTATATATAACATAGTGTAATGTTTCGAATTTATTGTTTGCCTTTTTTAAATAAATGCTTAATGTTTTATATAGTTATTAAACCAAAGTGTTGCACTCTTTTAAGTGGGGCCCGGACCACAGACTTGTCATGGGCCCGAAAATTTCTCTCGGCGGCCCTGATTGTCGGTACTAAAAGGGTTAAATTTATTAAAAAATAAACTGCTTCAATTATTTAATTTTTTTCTTTCTTTTTTAGCCATAATTACAAGCATAGAAAATAAAATTAAAATCTATCATTACCACGATGAATGAGAACATGATTTCTTTTTTCCATGGTTAATGGCAAATGCTATTGTCTAATATGTAATTCAGTTGTTGCTATTCTAAAAAAGAAAAATATCGAAAGACATTTTTGAACAATGCTCTCCAATTATGAAAATGAATATCCAAAATACGCAAAAGAAAAATTATAATTTAAAATCAAACTTACATTCTCAACAAAATATGGTCATAAAAATTTTAATACGCAAAAAAAAATTATAATTTAAAATCAAACTTACATTCTCAACAAAATATGGTCATAAAAATTTTAAGATAATCACTTTCCTCATATAATCCAAATTTTAAATCAATTGCAAAATCTACAGAATACCAAATATCGCATTAAAATTTTTGATTATGCACCCATGTATTCGTAGTTATTTTCATATTTTCTTGTTATGCAGAATTGATTTATTTTATTTAATAAATTTTGAATTTATATAGATGACATTGCTATTTTTGTACTTTTATTCTCTGGATATCGGTAGATCGCTATATCACTCTGATGAAAAAAGTAGCTCATGGTCATAAAAAGGTTGGGCAGCCCTGGTATACAACAATCAAAATGTCAGCATTCTATATCTACCGAAATATGGGAAGTGTCTACAGTTTTCCCATAATGTACTGAATTAGTATAAACTACTGAGTGAATTTTCAGTGGCAGAAAAGTAATGTAGTAAAATACCATTACCACACTGGTGATAACCAACTTTTGTTGTTAAAAATAAAGATGTTTTAAATTGATAAGGGACTTTAAAGAATTTTGTGAATTCAATTGCTGAAAATGCATAGCAGCTTAAAAACCTCTAAACAGACAACATTTATTGGCAAACCACTGATGAGACTAAAGCTACAATGTTCAAAGTTCACAGAATAATTGGCATTATATCATTTTCTATGGACATAGCACATATTTATTTGTAACTATTGTATACGTAAATGATGACTGTGATTCAGACAAAAATGGGAGGAACAATGACCACATTTGAAGAAAGGTAAAAATGGACAATCAGATACATGATGCCACTAGTGGCTAAAAAACACAAAACCCTTCAAGTGCTTTTGATGTCTATAGACATCAAGTGGAACAAAAAATGATAAAAAAAAATAAAAAATGAGTTGAAAAATTTAATCATGATTTTATTAATTCAGCTTTTGCAAATCTGTTTTTTTTTTTTTTTTTTTTCATTTATTGAAAATATGTCCTTTAGAGTGGTTTCTAAATTTTTCAGTTACTGGAATGCTATTTTTAATTAAGTGTAAACAAACATTGAGCCATTGATAGAATTTGATTTTTTATCATATCTTGTTGTTTTATAGTCTGAAATATCAAACTTATTCCAATTATGGAATTCAATAAATGATATTTTTGAAATTTTTAGAAAAAAATCAAATTTTTCATAAAATGCTGAAAATTAAAAAGTATTAATTAATTCTGTTAAAATAAAATATATCTTAATTATTCATTTTTTTCTTTCAATTTCATCAAAATTTAGGAGAAAATCGCAACAAACGAAAAACTCCTTACAATCATTTAAATGGATGTGGCACTTTTATTGCTTTAAAACAACCACTCACTATGCAGAAAATTGCAGCCAAGCCTACTTTACTCTGCAGCATGTGGTACTGGGTTGTACCCTGCAGTCCAATTAGAGGAACATAAAATATATTATAGCTGTTTATATATTAGATGAGACTATTTTCGTATATGTTAGAACTTTTTGATATAAATAAAAAAACTTATAAAGAGTACTATTAAAAATTGCATAAATGAAGTAGAACAAGTTAATAAATATGAAATATTAATAAAAATGACAATATTTCAATGAATTTATGTAACTTTTTAATAATTATATGATGTAACTTCATTCCCAACAGAAATTACCTAACTTATGGTTTTTTTATAAATAATTTCTGAAAATTTCAGTAAATTTCTTCATTCACGATTCATTTTATTCAGATGTGTCACTATCTAAAAATATTAACTATTTTGTTGGATGACCGAAATTACATATACAAACAGTGTTTTCATTGATCTCATATACATAATGAAGTTTCAAAAAAAAAAAAATAAAATTTAAAATACTTACATTGTTAGAGAGCAAAAAAATGCAATAAATTCTGAAGATTTCAAAAGGACTGACAAAAACTGAGATTTCACAATTATAACTTTCATATTTCTTTTGCATATTAATTAAGTTTAATTTCAAAAATAGCCAGCACTCAAGAAGTTAAAAGAAAAATGAGTTAAAACTTCAAAGAAATTTATCTCCATCCGTGTTTACAGTCGACTGAAAAAAAGGTTAGATTAGTTTTGTTAAGCCGCCATATTCTCATGGGATATTCTGTATCTGGTGGCGGCTACTTAGAGAGCCCATCACAGGCTGGCCAACACCCATGATGGGGTCAACCGGATGATTGAAGGATAGGGTTCAAAAGGCCAGGCCTGGACCCCTCCTGAAAAACTGGAGGTATGGGACCTGGATCCTCCAGGGTGATAAGCCACACCTTTACCGTGTGGCCATCTGGCCAATGCTGGAAAAAAAAGCCTAATTTTCAGGATTTCTTTGGGTACTTAAACCAATAAAGCTAAGCATTTTCAATGCTAAAATTCGCAAAATCATGAAGGTTCCTTGTGAGATTATATTACAATCTGTTACAATATATTTCATTTTTAGATGAAAAATGTGCTTATTTTGACATGTTTAACTAATTACTTTTATCTTCAGTTAAAGATAGTCTCTAACTAAAAATAGCATTTTTAGTGGTTTAATCTTCCAAAGAATTAAGAATGAAGTGAGAAGAACAGAAGATGGGGGAAAAAACCCTATCAGAAGAAATGCAACAGGAAGACAGAGTGCACTCTTTAATCACTTATGATACATAGGTTAGAGAGTGGGTGAATTCTCACCCCACCTATAGGCAGAAATATTGATTCTCAATATTACTTGATATAGTTTCACAAAGAATCATTATCATTCAATACTAGCTTGGAAAATGTCAATACTTATAGTATTGTGGGACGCCAGTGGGCTATATAATATTTTACAGGTCTTACAAGGAGAGGACTCAAGGGCCGGAAAACGGAATGAAACGAAAATTTATTTCTGTAAGAGTTCTTGACTAGTACTAAAACACAAATGTGACTAGCAGGAATAGAACTCAGGCCGACTGCATGGAAGTTTGCCGCTTAACCACGCTGCCACGCCAACTCGTCGTTAATTAGTATACGAATAAACAAAAAAAAAAATGTGACTAGTGGGAATAGAACTCGGGCCGACCGCATGGCAGTTTGCCGCTTACTGCGCTGCCACACCAACTCGTCGTTAATTAGTATAACGAACTGGGTCCTTATTCTCGAGTTATTCGTGTTACAACGCATTCATGTTAGCAGTATCACGTAACACCACGCTTAACCACGCTGCCACGTAAACTCGTCGTTAATTAGTATAACGAACTGGTATACTTTCGTCGCGTCTTTCTTCGAAGTCATTTTTCTCCACAATGGCTAGCCATTGGCCTCTAGCCTTTTATTGTGTTTTAGTACTAGTCAAGAACTCTTACAGAAATAAATTTCGTTTCATTCCGTTTTCCGGCCCTCGAGTCCTCTCCTTGTTAGCCTTGTGTGGATATCATCAGGATCTGATACCAGTCAGAATCGGTGTGAACGATACCGACAAACAGGCGGGTTTGCCTAGCGGATGATGATGTGAGTTATGGTTGTAAGGATGGAAGGTGCTCAAGGACACAATGACAAACAGCTTGTACAGTTAATACCTTGGATCTTTATTCTTGAGAATGAGAATTACATCATATCCCATAAAGGGAGGACAAATACCTTGATTATTCCGTAGAGTCGGATAAACTTTAACTTGATAATGTCGTAGCACAACAGTTCTCAAATAGTTCACAGTTCAAAGAGTTTTGATAGTTCTTTTGTCTTGGTAGACCTTTTATAACCATGATGCTGATGGTGGTCAATGTGTGTGATTTCAGAAGTTCCTTCTCCAAAGCAGTGTTCACTCCCGTCTGAACTTGACTCTTTTCGCATCGAACTTTTCTTCTGTTCACCTACGGGCGGTGGAGTAGTATCTTGTCTTGTCTCGGCAGAAACAGGCGACAGTTGTAAAGCCATCAGTGGAGGGAGAGATTAATGCGATTCTCCCCTCAAGTAACTTCCTTTAATTTTCTCAGTCGACATGGATGGCAAGAAGCTTGGAACTTATATTTGTTGGCTTATCCCAATTTTGTGGAAATTAGGAAGTGCCAGTTATGGAAGCTGGAGATCAATTCCCTGCGTCTTTCTTCGACGGATGTTGGTGGTCGACTCTATCTCTCACGGAAGCTGGAGGTCAATTCCCTGCATCGGTCTTTGACGGAGGCTGGTGACTCCTTGAGGAATGCTACTAGGCCCAGGACTAAACATCTGACCTTTGCCCTAAAATTCCCAGGCTTGACGTATTTTGATCCTTGTTTATCGCAGTTGATCCTTCTCGGGACACCTGCACAAACATGGTTCTCGCTCCCAACATAACCCTTGTTTTCTTTTTGGGATTTATTCTGCTGGGAACGAAGTTACGTGCAGGGCACCCCAATGTTGTTTATTTTCCTCTTGATTCTCATAATTCATCGCTCCCCTCTTTAGCTTCTTTGTTTTCCGTATTAATTTATCTTATTTTATAGAAATTACAAATCATATTTATCGCGGTCCTCACAGTATTGATGATAAAAATTTTAAGTTCTAATAAGGAAAAGATAATAAGAATAAGGATTTTTGCATTTTTAATAAACAACTATTGGGAATGAAGAGTAAATCTCTACTTCTGATAATCCTCCCTAGCACATTTAAATAGATGAAATCAGTAAAGTGAACATTATCATATTAGAGCTGACTTTAATATCTTGATTAACAATTAACTCTGGTATCTGTTCTGCCAAAAGAAAATTTAACTCAGAATTGACATTTCCAATAAGTTTTAATTTTAAAGTAAGCTTGTACCATAGTAGCCTTGAGATATAAATTCTGTTGCATAGATAGAATTCCATATAAAATTTTTACCATAATGACAGTATTAATTGATGTAGAGAGATTGAAATATTATGTTGCATATCTCCAAGCAAAGCTACTATCTATGGCAAATTTACTACAAATCATATCAGTATGATATTTAAATGAAAGTTTACTATTGAAAATTATTCCAAGATCACAATGATCAAGTGACTTAGATATTATTAGTATATTCATTGTATAGATCAGTTGAAAAGATATTCAAAGAAAATTTGTTTTATCTTTGTTAATAATTATTGGGTTGTTCAGAAAGTAATTTCATTTTTTTCATGAAAATGAATGACAATATTTTTATAGTGTATAAATATATTATTTAATTATATATTGACCATTTTAATCCATCGTATGTTGCCATCTTCCTGGTAGTAGCATGATTCCATGTTCATAGAATTTCTGATCTTTCTGAACCAAATGATTTTTGACATCCTCATTTAAGTGTTTTGACCTTTAAAAAATTCTGTAAAGACTGGAATAAGTAATAATCGGAGGGTGCCAGATATGGCAAATGTGGTGGGTATGGTAGCACGTCCCATCCAAGCTGTAACAGCTTATGGCAAGTCATTAAACTTATATAAAGTTTGGCATTGTCATGGTGAAACACTATTCTTTTCTATTAATCAATTCTGGCCACTTCTGTTTGATTGAATCACTCAATTTATCCAATTGGTGGCAGTACACTTCCAAATTACTTGTGGAATTGTATGGAAGAAGCTCCAAAAAAACAAATCCCTTGAAATCCCACCAAACAAAGAGCATTTTTTTGATGAATATGGGGGTCATGGAGTGCTTTGACCGGTTCATTTCTTCTCCTCCATGATCACTTGCATTCAACTTTGTTGTAAACAATCCATTTTTCATCAAAAGTTATGATCCGCTTCAGAAAGGAATCATTTTCTTCACATTTGAGCAGCAAATCACATATGTCGATGCAATAGATTAAATCTTTCTTTGAGAACATGCGAAATCCAAATATCAACATTTCAACTAGTCATGAACAGTTGAATTCAAAAAATTCAATCTTGTAGCAATTTCTCATGTTGTTATCAGCAGTTTGCTTCAATCAATACTTTTATTTTGTCATCATCAGCTTCAATCAACTTTCCAGCACATGAGGCATCTTTAGCAACAAAATTGTCAGAATGAAATTTTGCAAACCAGTTTTGGCACTGGCATTCACATCTTCTCCATACACTTTACATAACTTTTTTCTTGCTTGAACAGCCTTACATTTCCCTGCACTTCACATAACTTTTTTCTTGCTTGAACAGCGTTTTTACTTTTTTTACATTTCCCTGCACTTCACATAACTTTTTTCTTGCTTGAACAGATTCATAATTTTTCGGTAATAAAAAAGCAAAACATGCTGAAAATCTCCATTTTATTTCCCAATTTTGATAGGACACCAAAAAAACAACTACACAGAATCAAAAAGAAATTTTTTATAAATATACCTTGAAAGTCAGCTGTTGAAATTTATAATGACAATATCACTTAGAATAAAATTGGCGGGAAAAATACAACTAATGCCACTGGTGGGGAAAAAACGAAATTACTTTCCAAACAACCCAATATTTTATATTATTCAATTTATTCTCAATTATATTAATGTCATATTATAGTTGATGAATATCATATGCAATGAGTTTGAAGTCATTTGTATAATTAATAATAGAAGAATAATTATCAGATATCTAATTTGTATTAATATATACCAGGGGTCGGCAAACTTTTGAGACGGAAGAGCCAAACCTGTCCGACATAACAATTTAAAAATTATTCGAGAATGCAACTAATGCTACTGGTGGAGAAAAAACAAAATTACTCTCCGAACAATCCAATATATCAAAACAACAATAAGCAAATAGATTATTAACTATATTAATTTAAAAATATGGAATTTACTTTATTTTGAAATGTATTTCTATTGAATTTGTATTATTAATCCTTCAATTAAATTTATATGTTTTATCTCACTTAATTTTAATAGAAATTATTCAATTTTTTGAAATTATAAGTTTATAAAATTCTTATGAAGAATCATATTGATAATGACAAACAGTTTAGCCCAAAAATACTTTTAAGAAATTCTGTATTATTTAATAAAAAAAATTACAAATTATTTGATTTATTTTAACATAGTAACATAAAAGAATGATATAATCTAAGTTATTAGGTTTTTTGGCATTTTTCCTTAATTATTTATCTGGTGTGTTTAAATGCTGAACTTTTGATAACTTCTCAAATGAATAGTTATATTTATTTAATGCGGATGCATTGAAAAAAATCAACTTTTACACTTTTAATGAAAATTTTAAAATGCAACAAGTAAAGTTGTTTATTAAAATTTTTTAACTATAATAATATAATTACAAATGAATATTGCAAAAACAAAAGAATCTAATTAAACAATTAAATATTAATATGGAATACAACTGAATGTACAATAAATTAAAATAAATAAATAATCAACAAACATCAATGTAATAACTTTTTTATATACATTTTGAAAATTTAATTAATAAAATAAATTTTTTTTGCTAATTTTTCTCTTAAATTTTCTCAATAATTATTTTTTAAAATCACTAAAATCACAAAATCCATAAACATAAACTAACAAGTTCTGCTGCTTCTAGGAATACAAGGAATCACAAGCATTGTGATTCCTTGTATCACAAAATCCATAATTTTTTGACTTGAACATAATTTTGGCACTTTTTTGATTGAAATATAACTTCATTTAATTGACAAAATATCATACTTTAAATATCTAAATTATTACCTATTAGATCATTGATAAATTCCTGACATTTTCAATTTCTCCATCTTAATCTGTAATAACAATAAATAATAATCTAACAAATTATGTTAAAATTATAAACTTCTTTTACAATTTATATTTCAGTTTGTAAAACTTTGCTAAGATTAATAATTTTTCGTCTATATTTCAAATATTTTATTATTCAGATTTTTAATAAATTCCTTACAAAACAATAATTAATATAGAGAAAATGGATGTTTCAATTTTAAATGATGCTTTAATAAAGACAAATATCCAAAAGCTTTTAAACACAAATGACAAGAATATGGAAGTGGTCCTTTATGAGTCTTCATGTGAGAATGTAGGCTGCTTCTCCATTTAAAAGATTTTCCACAAATTTCACATTTACAGTTTTCTTTCCATGAAGAATGTCTATTTAAATGAGTAATTAGACGACTATGATAGCTGAATACTTTTCTGCAAATAGGACATTGTTTAGATTTTTCTTTTCTTCCTAATCTGTTTTCTTCTAATATATCTTCTCCTGGAACAAAATATTAATAGAATGGAACTTTTACAGTTAATAATCATAGTAATAATAATAAAAAAATACAATTATGATTTTTTGTCAATTATCAGTTATATTTAAATTAAAAACAAACATATTCTTAACATCAAATTATTAAAAATATTTAAAAACATTTATAAAATATATGTTAAATTATGTTTCTTTCATCTGTTTTCTTCCTAAGATTTCTTCAAAAAAGTAATATTAACTACTACCATTTAAAAATATGATATATTAAAATTCTAGCAAATTAAATATCTTCCAAATTTATAAATTCTATTTGTATTACAGGATATTTCATAAATATATGAAAATATAATCAAATGGAATTCCCTTCCTAATAAAAACAAAATATATATGGATATTTTCATCAAATAATTTCAAATGTGAGAAAAGATTTTTCCACGAAATCCAAAATATAAATTTTTTTCCGAGTTCAGAATTTTATATCACTGTTGGATAGTAAAACCAATGTAAACAGATGACTATATATTAATACAGCATCTTTACTATATAAATATGTATGATAATTGAAAATACAAAATAACAATATCTGTGGCAAAGTATAATGATACAAAGTTCTATAGTTAGGCATTTTACAAAGTTCTATAGTTATAGTCTGTCCAAGTTAGTTGTGTGGGTTCAGACTGCGCATGCGGTTATTTAGACTGGTCTATTGTGTAAAAAAGGAACGTTTGTTGTTAAGTTGATGGGTAAGCATCAGCTTAGAAAAAGAAAATTTATTTTTTACATTATATTAAAATTTATATAAAGGATTTTTCAAAAAGTAACAATTATTCAACCTATCTAAAAAAATTCAGGTAATTAGAATTCCCAGTTTTCCCACCCATTCTGCATGTACACCCCTTTGTTGTAAATGAACTTGTTCCAGTTTGTGACGTTTTCCCACACAATTAAGTTGGACAGACTATATATACAGGGCCTTTTAATTAAAACATTACAATCATACTGTGCTTTTATTTTAATAAATGGAAAATTAAATTCAAGATTATCTATGCATATAATAATAACAACTGTACAAACTTAAAAAAATACCTTGTAATATTGGAATCAACTGAAGCACAAAAGTAGGAGATTATCAATAACTTTTGAAAAAACAACTGCTTAACATAAATACTTTGTATTTATGTTAAGCAGTTGTAGGAGATTATAATTTATTTAGAATTACTTCAGTTTATTCCAATAATTTTAACAGTAGGATGAATCATTATATACCTTGTAATAAGCATTTATCTACCAGTCTATTACAACCAAGATTTTAATTGTCATTATATTTAATGATATTTCCAGTTTTTAAGGTCTTTTTCATCTTATAGACATTATTTTAAAAAAATATTGTAAGCTCTTATGCTTACATTAAGTTTATGTATTGAAAATAAAAATTAAACTATATTACAGTAAAACCTTGATCTATCATCCCAGATATATCACTTTTCTGGAAACATCATAGTTTGAACTTTACAGTTAGCTATATAACCTTAAATACATTTTATTCATCATACAACAAGTTAGAGGAAAGATGTGATGGTGAAAGTCTGAACTAGCTTAAAAATCTCTCTGTGTACATGTTGTTAGTACCAAACCAAACCTTATGACTTATTTCAAAATTCTTAGTTTATTTCAAAATTTGTAAAATTTGAAAACTTTGCAGTGCCTTTAGGCCTTTGGTGCTGTTGTGTACCACATTTTTGCCCACATAGATGGCATGGCCTTGCATATTGCCAGATCTGGTGACTTATAATGCTTTTTGGTGATGACAAAATTTAAAGTTTATAAATGCTGAAATAAAGATTTAGCAACTTTCTAAATGTATTTTATTAAAAAAATAAAAAATTACTATTGTTGATATAGGAATTTTGTTACTTTTGCTCTGGTACTTACTGTTCGACCAGCTTAGCCATGACCATCGACGCAAGTACGCGTGTGCTAACTGAATGAATCCAGTGACAAAATAGGGATGACAGCTTCACACATGGATGTTTTCAAACGCAAAAACTGAAGTTGAATGGAAGTTTATTGTAATGTCGAATGCTAAATGATTAGCAAGTATGCATGCGCTAACTGAACAAGTCCAATGACAAAATAGGAATGACAGCTTCACACATGGATGTTTTCAAATGCAAGATAACTGAAGTTACTTTGCACATGGATGTTTTCAAACGCAAGATAACTGAAGTTGAATGGACTTATTGTAATGTTGAATGCTAAATGATTAGTTTTGACGTTGGAAATAATATATTTAATGCACATAGATGTTTTCAAACGCAAGATAACTGAAGTTGAATGGAAGTTCACACATGGATGTTTTCAAACGCAAGATAACTGAAGTTGAATGGAAGTTGCATATGGATGCTTTCAAATGCAAGATAACTGAAGTTGAATGGAAGTTTATTTTGTCAAGGTTGAATGATGAATGATTAATTTCGACGTTGGAAATGGTATATTTAACAGAACTTAATATAATATTAATTCAATAATTTCCATACCGACTGCAACTCTCCCTTTCACATTTGGACTCATCCATTTTAGCTAGGTGCGGCTTTCGTGGACAGACAATAGTGATTTTCTGTAAACCAGATTTAATAATGTCGTCTACAAGTGCAAATCATTTCATTTTACTCTTTTGCTTAGTTGAGTACATATGCAACAGTTCAACATATGTCTTCAATCATTATACTGCTTTGTGTTGTTGTTAGCATTATCTTTTAATCTAATTTTCTTTTTTTTCCATTTTATATAAGCCCCCACATCTATTGTTTTCTCATATCTATAGTTTTTTCAGTTCTCCAAATGAAAATAATGAATCAAAGTTTCACTGTATTTATTTTTTATCTAATGTATTTATTTCATCTACCAAGCTTTGATTTCCGAAAGCAGCTGATAAAGTTTTATTTTTCTATTTATTTAAAAAATTAAATTTTTTTCAGAGGTAAATTGATAAATTCTGCAAAATCGTTCATTCATTTGATAAATTTTTAAAAATCTAAAAATAAATATTTAAAAAAATGAAACCAGAATTATTAAAATCAAATCTAAAAACCAAAATAAATAGTCACCTTTTTTGGCATACTTCCAAAAAAAAAAAAAAAATTATTTTGATCCAAGGATTCTATTCTGAACGTCGATAAGAAAGTGTATTCAATATGTGGCCTACCATGTGATAATCATCCTCTCCACTCCCTTTGTATATCGTGGGGATATGCAAAACATCATACCTCTCAACACGCTTTGGCAACGCATCGAGAGGCGTGACGCTTCGCGCATCTTAGTGCCACGAAGTTTTGCTACATCTATAAAAGAAATGGGCTTTGGCAACGCATCGCGAGGCGTGACGCTTCGCGCATCTTAGTGCCATGAAGTTTTGCTACATCTATAAAAGAAATGAAATCACCATTATGTGAATAAAATTCTTAAAAAATTTTATAAATAAAACTATGATTGTTTAATTTTCATTTTCAGTTTTACTTCAGAGCCACATGTAGGTACTCAAAGAGCCGCATGTGGCTCGAGCCGCAGTTTGTCGACCCCTGATATATACAATAAAAAGTATGGCACAGAATGGTGAAATTATTAAAAGGAAAAATATTAATGAACATTCATCATCAAAATGGATTTCACACATTTTATGGTTATCAGTCTGAAAATTTCACACTGCTAAAACAAATATTAAAATATTTATCAAAATATTATATAAAAAAATCCAATATAAGAGAATCAAAAGCTGATTGATGCTATTTCAAGGAAAGCAATATGAATTTCTTTTCAGAAGGATACTATCAATAAATACATTTATTTCAGACTCACTAAGATTTTTGTCTTGATGGTTCCATTACAGATAGAGAAATAGGAACATTTATGATGTGCATTTCTGTTTTATGGCATTAAATACAGTGCAAAATATTTTGCATTAAAGTAATTGCAGGAATTTGTAATTTATTTTTTTTGCTTTTGCAGCACAAATACTTTGCCTTCTAATCTGATACAATATTAAATGGATGATGTTAGCAAATGCAAATTACTTGCAGCTGAACCAGCTAAAGGACACATTAATAGCCAAAAAAATATTTTTCAAAGTGGTAAACAGCTGGAAGAGGCACTGGGTTAAATTCTGATGGTTCTGTAATTGATTTCAGCATTGCTTGATCAAATGAAACATATTAACTGCTGCAGAATATGCAACTGAATGTTTTTTGCATATTCAGGCAGTTACAAACATTGGTGAGTAGATAGGCCAAAAGTACTTCGTTTTTGTAAAATAAAATAGTTTTGAAGTCACTACTGCCAATAGTGCTCTATATTAGTTATTACATTGGTGAGTTTTTAATTCTGTGATATACTAGTTTAGAATTTTAGCAAGTTAACCCTTATAGCTTCTCTCTCATTTAAATACTAGTACAATTTACTTATTGGCACAATAGGATGATTATTTATAGTCACTTATCAATCGGCTCTGTTAACAGATAGGCCTTCAATCAGTTAAAACTTGTTACGAATGATTTTCCTAAAAGAGCAGCTAGTAATATCACACTGCATAAGATTCATCTAATTATTTGCCAGGATGAAAAAGCCAATTGCATTTTTAAACTACTTTCTGTCAGGGACAAGACATTAGCTCTAATAGATGCACAGCTATTATGAGAAATGCTTAGAATCACAGATGAACTTTTGAATTATATATATGAATCATGCAGCAATTTTTAAAACAGAACAGCAGATAGAATTTTTAAACACTTTGTGATAGCAGCAAATCATTAGTTCCCTGCTGCAGTAGACATTATCTGAACAAAGAGTTTCAAATAAATTACTAAGTTGTTACACAGCAAATGCATTGGGGTATGAACAATGCAGTAGAATCTAAAATCTTACCATTGATAAATTGCTTTTCAAATTAAAACTCAGACAGTAATACAAAATTTACTCAAATATTTTTAAAGGGTTATTTGAAATAATGGGATGATAGGAATTTGGATCATTATGTTTATCATCTTTCTCTAAAATTCAAATTATGATAGAATACTTACATGTTTCAGATATAAAAGAAAGGATGATTCTAAGTTATCAATTTATTAAAGGGAATTATAAATGTAGTTAACAATTTTCTAATTGAGTTTATGCATTTATTAAATAATAATTGAAGTCTACAAAACAGCAGTATCTGTAGTAAATATTCAAAAAACAACTTTATAGGTTCTATTTAATAAAGTTGTTTTTGAATATTTACTGCAGAAAATGCTATTTTATAGACTTCAATTTAGTAATTAACGAATGCAATAGTTAAAATATTGAATAGTTTTCAATTTATGCTTTTGTATCGATCTTTTTAATATAATGGAACTATAAATTGCATTTTAAATTAGATGGCAATGGTGATAAATCTTTAACTCTAATAAATGAATTGTTACTTTAGTATTATATAGAATTAATAGATTTTGCAGATGAAAAAACTTTTATTCTTGTTTTGTTTTTTGGAGTGAAATATTAATAAGGCTCTTGTTTTCATATGCTCTTCACCAGATCATTCGTTATTTAAAAAACCTAACTATGGAAATTTTTCTTTGATTAATATATTTAACGACAAACTCATCTGAATTCTACTTTAACATGACATAGATGACATTATCTAATATCACAAATCAAAGTTAGATATAAAATGTTTTAATTGATCACGTTTACCATCATCATCAAGTATTTTATGTTTAAAAAAATAGAGACATATCTAAAGACACACCAAAACTTATTGATTTTAGGAAAAATTGTAATCAAACCTTTGGCGTAATTTCTTCTGGTATAAATTCATTTGGTGGTTCTCCATTAGTATCTTCATTGAGACGTTCGTTAATTCTTTCCAATTCGGCTTTTTTGTCTTCATTGGAATCTCCATATAGCCAAGCATCATCATCATCCACTAACGAAGCCATTTTGTACTCTTGTTAATTTGGTTTTGGCGTCCAGGACAATAATATAGCATCGCCTAGCGGAAACAATATTGAATATAATAGAGTCACGTGAATACAGTATATAATTTAATCAAGAACAAATAATAAAATAGATATAAATATAAAATATTTAAACAACATAATTTTTTAAATATTTTATACTTATATTTATAAAAAATATAAATATAAAATATTTAAACAATATAATTTTTTAAATATTTTATACTTATATTTATAAAAATAATAAAATTAAAATGCTATATGTTTTAGAAATAATGGAAGTTGATGTAACTTCTACCAAGAAGACGTACTTACTTACTACTAAATCATTTCGTATAACGAAGAATGTTTTTCAAAGTTATAACTATTGGTGTATTGGGTTATTTTGTTACTATGGCAACAAATATTTAAATTTGGAAATTAAAGAGGATATTTATACTTTGCTAAATGACAACGTTGAAATTGCCCCCCCACAATCTGTCCGTTGGTCTTATGGTATTCAATGTATTTTAGGCTTTTGACTAGTCTGACTATTTTCTGCTCATGTCAATCCTGAATGGAAAAAAATTCAACCAGAAGTATAGTTTTAACATGTGTTATTTTCGCACTAAAATATTTATCTAATTGCCAGTTTCATTGCTTATTAATTAACAATAGCACTCTTCTGTCGCCGGAGCCGTGGAAATACTTTAGTTTTCCCACTCTGGAGGATATGGATTAGAATCTCAGGTCCCATCCCTTGGCAATATTTATTATAGGGCTTGGATCCGGCCTGTCGATCACCATCTTCCAAAATCCAGATGACCCATCATGGGCGGGAAGCCTGTGAAAGGGTTTGTTTCGCCCCGCCACTTACTACTCTTACTGAGTGAAAAATCACGTCATCTGCAGACCAAAAAAAAATAATAATAACAACACGCTTCTTAAACTTAACTGTGATACCTAAAAGCCATCCTATGTTTAGCTGAAGCTGAAGAATTCGAATAATAAAACACTATTAGAGCTATCCACTTGACGATAGTGATTTAGAATAGATTTTAATTTTCATTTCAAGCAATGTAACAAAATGTAATCAATCTCGTGAACAAATTTTAAAAAATAAAACTCCCGTCTTCAAAATGAGATGGATTTTAAAATCCGGAGATTTCATTGATATGGGATCATGTACCAAAAATCGGAACTGTTCGGAAAATACAAAATAAATAGTCACCTTTTTTTGGCATACTTCCAAAAAAAAAAATATTATTTTGATCCAAGGATTCTATTCTGAACGTCGATAAGAAAGTGTATTCAATATGTGATATAACTGACAATGACGAAAGTCGATAACGCTAAACATCAAAAGTCGAAAGTGATTAAAATTATATTTCTGCGTTGCAGAGATGTTGAATGCCATTACAGTTTCTTATTCTGAACGTAACTCGATGTTTTGAACTCAGTGGCGGAACTTAAAATTTTTGGTCCTCGGCAAATTATTCGAGCCCCTACCACAAAAAAAAAAAACAATTTTTATCTAAATATTTTCATTAGAAAATAACAAATTTGCATCATTTAAAACACAATTAAAATTATCAAAAGAAAATATATTTAAAATTTAAAATTCTTCCTCCTGAATTTTAAATTTGCCAAATCTCTAATTACGTCTTTTATTTCTATATTTTTGGCTACTGCTCCTACTGCCGCACTGCTCTTATTCAAAGAATGTTTCACTCTTTTTATGGTGCATTTAATTTTTATTGTATTATGTTGCTAATTTAAAAAAGAGTAAAGAAAATACAGACAAAGAGAATTTGAGTCCCTATAATTCTGGCCCCTCGCATTGAGCGGTCCGGCGCATTATAGTTCCGCCACTGTCTGAACTTCTTGTTTTAGGAATGCAAAGTATCTGAGCTCGAGATATTGATACTTTTGATGACTTTTATCCGATAAGAAAATGAATTTAAACTATATTATGAATCAGAGAGTACATTCGAGGCTGAGAGCCAGTTAAGTTCCTTAATTTAAATATTTTAAAGCGATGGTAATTTTTCGTGGCAAATATTTAAGAGTAATATAGAAAAATTAATTAATACTGTTTAAAAATATATTACTTGTAAAATATTTGTTAAAATATATATATTTGTATCACTTACAAATAAATACAGTATTCAAATTTAGACATATTAAAAAATAAAGTTTTATATTAACTTTCCTCCAATAAATTAGGAAACTACATAGCTTGGAAATTTCTTCCAATAGAAATTTAATTATTTTGAAAAGTATACGGTACTGTATTTAGTTTATAATAATATAGCGATTTTAATCTACGACATAATGTAATTTTTGATATTAGAATGTTAGTATTTACCAAATTTACCATCGAGGGTATTTACTAAGGACGTCTTTGTATTTACTATTGAACAGCGTACATTTCCCTTAGTGGTGGATTTTTTTCCCCATCCATTGAATAGTCTAAATCTGAACTTTGATGGCATTCCGTGCTCTATATAGGGCACGTCCTTGATAGAGGGTAACTTTAATTAGGATCACTCAATTATCGTTGGAATTATCCTGTATAATTAATATAAAACATTAAAATGTTTCTATTCATTATCATAATATATTTGATCTGGAAAGCCATATTAGCCATACTTTAAAGAAATTTTAAAAATGAGATTCTTGTTTTTACGAAAGTTGGAAGTTCTTTTCCTCATATTTATTATGATTTAATTATAGAATACAATGTATTTTATAATTAAATAATAAAAATAAGTAAATATTAATCAATGAAAAGTTACGTAGGGGGCGCTGTAAATAATTGTAACTTGAGATGTTTATATCTATTAGATTTAAATAAATAAATATTTAAAAGGTTTGTTTTTTATAATTTTTGGATTTTTTATGATGATGATCGATTCTTATTTAATTTACGTATAATCATTGCTACTATGACGTTTCTTACTGGCTTTGTAATAGTAATCAGTGGCGGCGTTAAGCCGGTTTGGGTACAATTGCAAAGTTTGGTAAGATTCTAGTTGAACCATAGGACGGTGAATCTTTAATACAACGGAATTGTCGATTCGTATTTTATACATCAGTCGATGAGCAAGGCGAATCTTCAATTCCAATCAGCAGCGTGCTATGGTTCAATTAGAATCCTACCATTGCAAACATTGCAAAATCCAGCAAAAATGGTACCGAATAATAGGGGGGAGTCAAGACACGCAAAATATCCCTAATGAATTAGGAGTCAAAGATCAATGAGATATAGAGACTAAAAGTGGCATAAAAGTTTCACAGTGCATGTTGTCTGACACTGTGCTTCGCCTCGCTACAATGTGCAGCTGTCCCGTTGCCATGCTCTGCAACCTTTTTTAGCCTCATATCTCGTTATAGTGTTGAGCTATTTTTTCACTACCAGTGATTTAGTTGCTAATACAAATCACTGTCACTAGCAGTGACTTGATAACAGCGACCAATCTAGTGTGCATTACTGTATTCTCAACTCTGAAGCAGCTTCCAGTGACATGTGGCAGTGACCAGCGAGTAGCTGATAGCTGCCAGTCAACCAGCTACTCAACAGCGATCTTGACAGCAACTGATCTAATGCGCATGTGCTGTACTCAGCTCCATGAAGCAGCTCCCAGTGACATCTGACAGACAGAGGGCTTTTTGCTGGATGCAGTTTAGAAATCTAGAGATAGCTAGATCTCTAAACTCAGTTTAGATGCTAGAGATAGCTATTCCAGTTACTGCAGCCTGCAGTATCTAGTTAAATTACATGGAAAAATTACTAATGATTCCACTATCAAAATCTCTAAACTAAAATTAAAGACCTGTAAAGGAAGAGATAAGTTTAGATATGTATAGTCGATTTTGAGTTATTCGTTCCATATAATTTACAACTTTTCATTATTAAAGATTAATTATCTATGTAAAATGCCGACCAAGTCATAAACCATCTTTTTACTTTTTAATAAGAATTTAAAGAAACTATATAAACTGATGCCGTCATATTGAGTTGAGTTGTCAATTTATTTTCGAGTAAATATAATGAAGTTTTATTCGTTATAATAAGATAAAACAATTAAAAAACTTTATGCCTTGTGTATTTTGTGTAGACACTATAGAAATACTGTATATAGTATAGCATTAACACATTGAATTGATGAGAATAATTTTCTCTCAATGTAGCACTGAATGCTGGTCTGGTCACCGGTCACCACATGCTCATCATTTTTACTAAACAACGATTACTGGTCGCTGTTAAAAATACTGTTACTTTGAAGTCTCTGTCACTGGTTAACTGGTGACTCAGAAATCACTGTTAAGCTCATCACTATCTCATTAACTTTTGACCAGGGCCAGCCTTAGGGGGCTGGGCAGTCATCCAGAGCCACCAGTTACTTGGGGCCACCACACAAAGGTATAAAAGGCCCACAACTGAAAACTACATAGAAATTAAAGGGAAAAATGAATAAGCTTTTCAACAGAAATGCAGCTGAAATAAAAATTATACATAATGCAATAGGATTACAGAATAGTTAACCTCTGGCAGTATTTCAAGATTGTGATGATTATGCCAAGAACCCTTGCTTTATAATTGAAAGTTTTTATTCAAATCTATGAAATAAACTTCTAATTTGATCCAATTGTGAAATATATTGCAAAATATATAAAGTTATTTCAGTATTTTTTATAGTAAAATGACAGCAGTAGCTGAATTAAAATAAAATTTATCATCATATTAACAACAAACAAACGGGATAAACCATTTTCGAATAAACCAAACAATCTAGCCAAACTATACTTTGTCCGCCAGGGGAAGTTTGGCTAGATTGTTTGGTTAATTATAAAATTTATAATAAATTAATTCGTAACTTGAGGAATGCACATATTAGAACAATATGACATTTATTCAAATAAATTGATACTATTTTTATAAATTTTTCCAAATTTAATTCACTATTGGAATAAATATGGCCACTTAGACATTAAAAATATTAGCCTACACATTTCCGATTTTATTTGTGAAGCATCCAATGAATTATTTTAGAATATATTTAAATGTGAGCATTTATCCACATCTGTGTATTTTTAATAACAATTGAGAAGAAAAGCATTTTTTAGGAATAAATATGGCTGATATTACCACTACCAAAGGACTCTAATAATGCAAAAAGGATGCTATATAACCTTAAAAAATACTTGCAAAAATATTAAGTCATTCATACACATCTATATATTTTAATAATAAAATTAAGGAGCATAAATTTTTTTCAGGGAATAAGGCTGAATTCAATGGTGTAGTCCAAAGAGAGATGGTGTAGAAAAGAGTAAAAGTTCCTCATCTTCATGCTAAACATGTAGTGCAACTGGTGTTATATGAAAATTACATTATTAAACATAAATGTGACTATAAAAAATTTTGGCTTTAACTTGCTCATAAAAATGCCTTCAAAAATTCTTTTCAATTAATAAAATTTCCACATATTGTGAAGTTTTTGTGTAGCTATAACATTGACTTGAAAAACTTATAGATTGAAATATTAAACTGTAGAATCAGAATGGCTTAAGTATAAATTGTCATTCCTTTGACTTTTTGAATAGTGGCTATATGTCACTATTAGTATTTCTATTAAAATGTTAAACAAAAAATAATACCCATTTTGTTATATAATTGAAAAAATTCTTTATCAAATATTAAATTTCTCTTGATATACAAAAATATCGACATTCAGAAAATATTGAAATACACACGGTTTTTAAATGAAAACAAAAATTTTTTTTTTGTTTTATTTTGATTATTTTGCATTAATAAATTTATAAATTATGCCATTTATAATTAAAAGAGTATTATATTGTTATGTTTTGTGGGTTTACGAGTTCGTAGAGATTAATAAAGATGTTTTGTGGGTTTACGAGTTTGTAGAGATTAATAAAGAGTGAATACAGTTATATTTCTCTATATTTCATATAGTCCAATTTATTTACACACAAAACAAAATAATCTGTATAGTACAATTTATTCACACAAAACAAAATAATCTTGTTTCACTATAACTAAATATTCCAATAAAGACACAAAACAAAATAATCTTGTTTCCCTATAACTAAATTCAATACAAAATCATAAAATAAAATAATCTTGTTTCACTATAACTAAATTCAATACAAAATCCTACTTCGTATAGTCCAATTTATTTACACAAAAAAAATAATCTTGTTTCACTATAACTAAATTCAATACAAAATCCGCAACAAAATAATCTTGTTTCACTATAACTAAATTCAATACAAAATCCAATTACACACAAAATAAAATAATTTTGTTTCACTGTAACTAAATTCAATACAAAATCCGATAATATCTTATACAATACTATCTTATTTCAGAATAACTCACAGTTCTTAGTCCACTTTCGCTTTCACAGTAAATTCAATACAAAATCCGATAATTATCTCATACAACACTAATCTATCTTCACTATAACTAAATCGAAAACAAAATCCGATAATTATCTCATACAACACTAATCTATGTCTTTACTCAGAATAACTCGCAGTTCTTAGTCCACTTTCACTTTCACAATTTATCACTCACTATTAATTTTTACTGTCCAAGTCTTGCAGTTCATCTAAATTCAACTCATGCTTGCAGCTAGCCTATTTATGTTTGAATGTTTTTTATTTATATGGAATATTGTTAATTTGTTTTTTTTTTTTTTTTGTACCGTATTCGATGTTAATTAATGTTTGTTTTCATTTTTAAAAATAAATTGAAAAAGTATAAGCATTAAATTGTGTCTAAAAATTAATGAACCAATCCCCTTTTTTTCCTTTAATCCCTATCTCATTTTACATGGCTATAAAGAACTTATCCTCGACTTTTCATTATCTTCTTTAGATTGATTTACATGGTTTACAGTTTAATTGAACATATCCTTCTATTTTGTATGAATTCTGCGCATCGTTTTACACAGTTTTAGTTTGCACGATTTTTCCAGGAACGTATCTACCATGTAAATCAAGGGCTGGGTATAAATGTATTGAGTACAAAAATATCAGATTAAAGTATTGATATTTGTAAAGAATCAAGGTATTTGTTGCATCCCTATCCATCATGGCTATTTGTAATAACTTTTGATCTATAGAGCTATCTTTTTTGATCTCATATCTTTAAATATTCCAAAATGATGAAAATATGAAAAAAGTAGGCAAATTTCTTCTTTCCAGTATTTTTTATTATATTATTTATTTTTAATTTATATTTTATATATTTAAATAATTTATTTTTTACTTTCTTAAGCAATGAAATTATTGGAATATGAAAATCAAATATTTCTTGAACTTATTGAAGAAGATGGGCTTGTTATTATGGCAAAGTAAGTAAATTAAAGTAAAATTATAATAAAATTAAAATAAGTAAGTACATTAAAACAAAATTAATTAATTTTATATTTAAGGAAAAATTAGAATTTAAAAGTTATTTTCATACTTAGAGTAAATAAAAGTATGAAAAACATTTTAACTCTCTACAAGATCATTCTCAATTCACAAATTAAAATATAAAACAAAGTTTTAATTTAAAATTTTCAGAACAGAAATCAAACATAAAACAAACATGTTGGAGCTCTCATGGCTTATTGGTGAAAAACTAAATATTTAATTGAAAAAGAATTAAGTGTGGTTAACTAGATAATGAGAAAACATTTTGTGAGCCATATACTTTATATATAAATATGAAATTATCTGTAAAGTATTCACAGATTAACTCCCACAAATCATTACTTTAACATTTATTTATAAATTATTTATTACTATCTTTTTTTAACTGCAGATTTTGTTAAAAAAATAATTTTTTTTAAATATTGAAGCAATAAAAAGTTAAAATTAGTTTATTTCTTATAATACTGTCATTATATTGTATTATTAAAAGCTATCTCAGATAATCTGAATTTGAAAGTTAGATCAATAAATATCAGATTATTAGAGAAGATGCTCAAAGTTAATATATAATAAGAGATACAGTGGGTGATAAGTTCAGTTCAGATAATGAACACTTTCACGAAAGATTTTTATGTTTGGATAACGAACACCTCACAGAAAAACTGTAGGATCCATGGACTGACAGAATGACAGGTGGGCCGGATGGCCGTGTGGTAAAGCTGTAACTTACCACCCTGAAGGATCCATGTTCAAATCCAGGTCACATATCCCCAATTTTTCAGGATAGGTCTGGGCCAGGCCTGTTGAACCTCATTATTCAGCTATCCGGTTAACCCTATCATGGGTGTTGGATAACCTGTGATGGGGTCTATAATTGACTGCCACTAGATAAAAATATC
Organism: Olivierus martensii; assembly: GCA_000484575.1. Taxonomy (NCBI): domain Eukaryota; kingdom Metazoa; phylum Arthropoda; class Arachnida; order Scorpiones; family Buthidae; genus Olivierus; species Olivierus martensii. The sequence goes on from AYEL01053879.1 coordinate 28,910, forward strand.
CCATGAGGATATGGCACTTAACTAACCTAATGGAATGACAGGCTTAGGGCTTGCCCCTTATGGGTAAGGATGAGAGAACAGTAGTTTTTCCCGATTAAAATGAACTCGGAGACAATTTAAAACAAATCAAAGATTTATTAAAGAAGGCAAAAGAGAGATTTTACAATTTTTTGTCTTAGAATGGCACCTATACCAGATTGAGGTCAATAGGCTTGGGGATCTCTACAATGACAATGATATTAATCAATTCTGAAAAATCCTAAAGAAGAGAGAAAAGCAATCAACATTGAAAGATTCTTTAAATGCCCCACAAACGGAAAATCAACTTGATAGATGAAAATGCAAGACTGTGTATGTAATATTATTGTTATTATATATAAATAAATGTAGAAAGAAATTATATAATTATTTATTTATTTATTTTTTGGATCTCCATAACAAATTAATCAAATTCCCATAAAAATTTATAGTAAATCGATGATCGGTTAATGAACAATTTGGCTAACAAATATCATCTTTGAATGGATTATGTTTGTTAACCGATCACCCACTGTATTCCAATTAAGATTATTTATATTTTTTAAATATTTAAAAATATGTCATTTAAAATTTTTTCTTTAATTTTTCAGAGGACTTGGAATTGAAAGAATATTATTGAGTTTAATAAAAGTATATAATGATCCAGGGAATTTAATTTTAATTATTGGTACTTCACCACAAGAAGAAGCAAGTATATTTATTTATTTAAATTATATTAAAATAATATAATAATAAATTTAAACAAAAATTAAATTTATGATCTACAAGCGGACAAAAATTTTTGATAATATGCTGTTCCCATACAAAGGTCACTTTTACAATGTTTGTACAGTTTTAATAGTTTTATTATTAAATTTGGATCTGAAAATTTAAAACTTTTAACAAATAATAAATTATAAATATCTATCAGTATTTTATTACAAATATAAAATTATATTTGCGAAGTCCGGAACTTCTACGTCATCTAGAATAGTGACGACATGAAACAGAATCAGACCCTGAAATTTTAAGAGAGATCGCCCACCTGATATACCATACATTCGAAATCTAGCACTGATATTGTCTCATTTCCTGTTGGTGTGTATATATTTAGACGTTCTAGGAAGTCTTGTGCTGATTTTATTTGATAATCATAATCTTCCAATTTCTCTAGACACCATCTAGCCAGCTGTCTTTCTATATTTTAAGTTGGTGAGCGTAATTTCTCCACTATCGGTCTAGCTGTAATCAGTTCTTTATGGGTTTTAATATATGCAAATAATCTGGGGCAGGCTGGGTTGATTATTTCTCTTTTGCAATTCTTAACAATATTATACTTATAAAATTGGGCAGTTTTTCTTTTTTAGGAGCTTATTAACTTTATTGTTCAGATTTTCCGTA
>AYEL01053883.1:0-53664 GCA_000484575.1 Olivierus martensii
TATATATATTTATTCACTGTCCTGTTTCACCTATCCTCATTATTTACGGGTTAAAATAACCTCGTATAACGCTGTTTCATTTAGCGCTTTGTTTCCTTGGAACGTATCCCCCGCGTTAAACGGGGTCTCACTGTATTTCATATGGAATTTCCTATTAATAAATAAAATATAACTATTTTATTTATAATATCTAAAAGTAATTATTATTTGAGCGAAAGATTTCTTGTTATCTGCGGAATAAACTATTTTTCAATTGAGAGCAATTAGAAAAGTATCTTTAAAGTATATCAGTAAAATCAGCAAAAAAACAAAATATATATTGATGGTAAATAATTTATTAGCAGTTTCAAATAAGTATAATATATTTTATCTGTGATATTTCATAAAAAATTTAAGAACACACCGATATCCTCACTTTAGTAATTAAAGAAGAAAAGAGGAAGACTAGAGCAATAAAATAACACTTGCATATCATTGAAGAGATGACTTCACACATCTCAATTAATATACACTGCTCTACAGTCATTGTTTTCTTCATTGAAATATGTCTCTTATGCTGTCAAACCGACACATCTTCAGATACTTGTTCTCTACACTGTTTGTCATCCCTCTCCTACATTACCATTTGCATATCAGTATATACTCTCTTCCATAACCTATTTTCATTGATTCCCTCCACATGCTTTCTCACTGAAGTTCTGAAGTTAATACCGCTTTCCTGTTAGTGGACTTAGGAACTGAAAACGGTATTTCAGATGATATATGTAAACTTTTTCATAATATAGTCCAGCCACCTGATGTTTAAGTTTTCGGTATAAGAAAGTTATATTTGCAGAAGTCCGAGTTTTCTATTATAAAGTTATATTTTTAAAATAATAACTTGAGTTTTCAATTTTTATTAAAACATAGCTAGATGCCACGTAGCATGCGACCACCTAGCTACCTTAAAATGGATGTACATGATAACAAGCATTCTCTTGCTAACATATAGCATCCGGGTTCAAATCCGACCTTACAGTTCCAGTTTTCAGGAAGGGCACAATCTCGCCCGTTGAACATCATTCTTCAATTTTCCGATTATTGTTCCTCAAGAATATTTATCGGCCTGTAATGGGATCTAAAAGTAGCCGCTGCCAGATATAAAATAGCCCTTCTGAAATATCGCAGCATAACAAATAACTAACGTAACTTTTAGTGAAAGAGTTAGAAAATGCATTCAAAGATTTAACTTTTTGAACAATGAAGAGATGAGAAGAATATAACGAAAGTATGAAGAAAAAGAAAAATGATTCAAAGTCCGTTAACAGAAAGAGATGTCTTTTAGAAATCTTTTATGACATATGGATGAGACAATAAGTCATTATTCTCCTTCCAGAGGCACCCAACCAATCGAAAAATCAGCCACCGATTTATATATTGGAGATAATTTAAAATACTATATTTCTTTATTCACAGCAATTAAGATTATTATGCTATTGTTAATAATCAATTCGGAAATTTCTTTCCACATAGAATATACTAATTTCATTTTCTTCAATTCACAGTAATTGAGGTTTCCTAAAATATTTTTCACGATATGCAGCAGATAAACCAATAGACAATTAACTTCTAATGAAATTATTTATTTTCCCCAATTTTTATTAGTATCTATATTATAATTATTAGACATTAATAGTGATTATTATAAATAAGTTAACGAGAAATTTTTAAAACTTTTTTTATTAATTTTTAAATTATCAAAGATGAATATTATTTTCTCTATTAGTACTTCAGATGATTATTACAAAATTTTACAGATGTGTAAAAAAAATCGTTTGAATAATATTTTAAAAAATTAATTTTTGTGTGTTAGATCATAAATTCCATTTTACAATATATAAAAAATTAATTTATCTAATTTTAAATTTCAGGTTTTTAACATCGATTATCTCTGTAAATTTTCCGATTACATTGATTAATATAATCGATTGTGAATAATAGTTTTTCTGTTCAAGAGATGACGCCACTTTCCATTCCGGAAGAATAACAAATGGCGGGGCGGAACAAACCTTACCACAGAATGCCCACTCCTGCAGAGGGATCAAAAGATAGTGGAGTCAAAAGATAGATGGGATCGACGAGCCGGATCTGGATCCCATGATAAACATTTTCAAAGAGTGGGATCACAGACTCGAACTTAGGTCCTTCAAAGTGGAATGCCGAACTGTTTCCTCTCAGCCTATCTGGACAATTCTTTAACTGATTATGTTAGAACAAGCAATATTTATTGAATACTATGTTTTGAATTGTTTAACTTTCTAATAAATCTCAAATGTCAGCCGGATGGCCGAATGGTAATGCGTTGGCATACCACGCGGGAGGACCCGGGTCTGGTCCTGGATTTTTTCGGGGTACTGGGCCCGGTGATCCCCGTCCTTCACCATCCGGCCCCCTTCACTAGTGTGGGTGCAGCCCGTGGTTGGAATAGGCCCCGTCCCATTAGTAATCTCCTTGATTGGAAAGGGGGCGTAAAATATGCAAAAAAAAAATAAATCTCGAATTAAAAATTATGATTTTCATTAAATCAGTAACAGGACATTTCTGAATAAAACTTAAATTTATTACAAGTTATAATTCGCATCATGATATGATATTAGGAAATTTATGGACAAAATATCGATTTTTATAGAAAGACTTGTCAATCCATTAATCGATTTTTCAAAATAAAATGAATAATGAATTTAAAAATAATTGATTTTTGCTTCATTTCGAAATTCTTTAGTTTTATTGATTCATAGTTTAAACTTTCTTTAAATTTTATGGATAATAATATTTTCGTAAGTGATGTAGATTAATTAGTTCAGTAAACAGTACTTAAGTTGGGAATGTTAAGAGCCATTTTATATTCATACGGAATATCTTCCAGAGTTATAAAGTGCTTTCCCTCTTAAAAGCAAAATTAATCTTACGATCAATACTGAGCTAATTTCTAAAATTTTGAACACGTTATATCAATCCGATTTAGGGGAAAGATGAGATTCTTGCAGAACGAATACAGTATCTTTACTGCTGTACATAATAAGACTTCATACTCCTTCATATTCTAAACTTCGCTATTCAATCTTTTAAATTAATTAAATTTCTTTATATCTAAAATTGTTTATTTAAAATAAGTCGACAACAACTGAAAAAACATATTTCACATCAACAGTTGAAGAAATGTCATTTCCATAAATTCGCTCTCATCATAAAGAATTACATAAGAAAGTTTTTAACTTTGAATTTAAATTTAAATCTTAATATAATTATTATAAATAATTAAATTAATAAATCCTTACTATAATCGTTCTTTAAGCAATAGGTAATTACAAACAAGCAAAACAACAGAATATGTTTCCAGCAGTGGATAAAAAATGCAAGCGATAGCATAAATCCTGATATTTCAACAGATTAAAGTAAAATTTTGATGACCAAAAAATATATCACTAATATAAATATTTAATTAATGTAATTAAATTAACATAATTATTATATCAATTTTTTTAAATATTTAAGTAATTGAATATAAATTGGAAATTATTCAATTCTTCAGTTATAGAAGATGAACAATTTTGTTTCACAAAAAACCGATTTCATATTTACATATTTTTTTTAATATTTAAACAGTAAATGTACCGTATTTGTTCTTATCCAGCCAAATTCTTCAAATCACCGTTTTGCAAGAGTAGGACGAATTAAAGCATAATTTCCAAAATTGTTTATTATTTCAACTTAAAAAGTAATTTCTTTAAAATTTACACTAATATACATAAATTTCCAAACTTGCGAACATAAACCAATATGTAAAAGTTACAAATCGAAGTTGCCACCTTCATTTTTTAATTACGTGCGGGAAACTGTCACTGCTAGATAGCAGCACTATCTAGTTTTATTGTGACACACAACGATCATTCTGTGCATGACTGTACAAGATTTTCTTTACAAATCTTGACAAATTAATTTCCTTTACAATTAACAAAATATTACACCTTCTTTTACAAATAATTTCCTGCATTTGTTAAGATGCATTTCGACCCCAAAAGGTCCTCTTCAGTTAATTGCAGAAATTATTTTTTTAACACATATATTGTAAAAATTATTAAAATGTTGCCATTCCTAAAGTACAATAGGATTTTTAAAAAATTATATTAATTATTACTGATGAATTATAGTGAGAAAACCAAAAAACCTTACATTTGAAGAATATAAAGTGCCATTAATATCTACGAATATGTAAATTCTTCTAAATTCTATTAAGCGAGTTTTCGAAAATTCAAATGACCTATAATACGAAAAGACTTTTTTTTTTATTTTAAAAAAAGTACTACAAGATTAATGTTAGAATTTTCAAAATTTATAGCATTCAATACTCAAATTTCTCAATATCTAACTAACTTTGCATTTACATAACTATTTCTGTTGTTTTGAATAGTAAAGAAACATTCTTGTGGTTTTAAATTATAGAGAAATTAAAATATAAATTAATTTATAAAAATATAAATATAACAGGTGATATGAAATTTAGACTCTATTCCCTATGATGATCTTTATTTTAAGAGAAGAAATCGATTTCGTAAATCATTAATAAACATAATAATAATTTTAGAAATCTTTATAAAACACGTGTTGTTTATAAGGGAAATTTCAGCACAATTTATTTTCTAATGACAGACGTTTCTCAGTTTCAAGAACCTTGAAAAAACGAATACAGTGTGCTGGCCATCTAAAGAATAATAACAGTATTGTTATAAAAACTTAACATTAACAAATCCTTATAATAAAGTTTCTTAGAAAATTACCTTTATAGAAAATCTCTTGTTCATGTTGAAGAATCCATCCATAGAAAGTGCCAATGGAACTTTACCAAACTGCTTCATGAAATCAAGAATCTGAATTCATAAATACAACTTTTAATTCGAGAAAATTTAAATATTATTATAGGAGAATTCATATCTTCAATTTCTACTTCAAATGTTGATAGCATTTCTCATATTTCCTTATATCTTGAAAGCTATTGGTCATATGAAACAATAATTTATTTTAATTTAAAATTTATAATAATTCAATGTAATCTTAACTGATGTTTACATTAAATGAAAGGAACTCAATACAAATCCATAGATAGTAGCAAAGAATGTAAGCGAGACGACTATCCCCAAAACAAAATACCGAAGTGGATTTTCCGTTTCTATAAACAGATACATGTAATACCAGAGACTTGTTCCAGAAGTAATACCAAAATAAATCATGGCAAATATATAACTATATTTGTTATTAATCTGAGCTACACAATTCCACAATTCTTGATGCATCGTGAATTTTCCGAGTTCGAAGGGCAAATTCTCATCATCTGGTTTTATTAAGGCTAATTCATTAGAAGTTTGTTGGAATTCTTTTCCGTCTACCCACAGAAACATAAATAATAGGTGCAAATTCGCAATTTTTAACGAAGACCAATAATATTAATTACAAACTAAACCTAACGGTTCTGGCGACTCTGCAATCCAGAGTTCGGCCTGAGCTCAGGTCTTTAGCTAAACTCTAACTTAAAAATAATTAACTGCAAAACAATCTAACACAATGTAACGTCTAATTGACGTAACAAAACCGGAAATCGGAACTTACAACTAAAAGTACCGATTAAGTGTTAGAAGTAAAACGAACAAAACGATGTTAGAAACTTATACTAATAAATCGAAGAAATTCTCAAACAAGTTAGATAATAAAAAATATAACTTTATTAAACTCAAAAACACTTACAAAAGTGTTAACAAATGCTTTATTGAAACTATAATAAGCAACAATCAAATAATCAACAAAACTTGTTTAATCCAACTCAAATATCAAAAATCTAAGTATTTGCAAGAAATAAATCTTAAATATTACTTAAATTCTACTACCGCCATCTCCGATACAAGCTTCAAACAAATTGTAGACCTTTTTTAAGAATTCAATGTCACTTAGCCAACCTTACATTGATACAACACCTCATTGATCGTAGTTTGCGGCTGCTTTTATATCCGAGTAACGTACAGTCCCGTGTTGCTTCATTTACATAATTATATGTAACAAGTTTAAATTTATTTGCTTACAGATTTATTCATTCATGTCATCCTCTTTATAATTTAATTATATACCGAACACAACGTCAATACGAGATCATTTTTACTTTCTCATATCGGATCAGTGGTAAAAGTATTTAGATTAGATGATGACGTTATTATCCGGGATAGCTCTTCCGAAGGACGGTTTCCTATTCCGTAACACGTAACTGCTAACTACTGCGACGGGGAATGTGGCAGTAAGTCAACTCAAGTGCATAATAAAATAAAATAGGACAGGTCAGAGATAACATCCTCACACATGAACAAAAAAAAGTGAATTCCTTTAATAACAAAGTTGAACCATATTCCGTATTGTGCACTACAGAAAAAGGCTTCACCTTCAAATTTTTCTTTTGTCCGCACGTATGGAATTAAAAAAAACAAATCTGCGCAATCTGAATCCAAATTATGAAAGAATTAACAATGAAGAAGTTAATATTACAATTAACTTCTTCATTGTTAATTCTTTCATTTATTTCGTGTTATATTTTGTAGACGAAATCTACGCATCGCAACATGATTTTCAGAATGATTTTTTGTATTTAATGAAAGTATAAGTAAAAGCACAAGTAAATGTTATAATGAAAATTGCCTTTTTCATTATGATAAATTCACTTTTTAATACTGTATTTGATATACTTGAATACAAGGAGCGTTGACACTAAATTCTGGAATCAATTGCCATAATGCAATAACGACCTGTTTGCACGCAATAAATTCGATAAATACGAAATAAACTTTTTTTAGAAATTTATGCATGTGAATCTGATGGTTCCGCTTGTTATGATTACAAGAAATGTATGGCTCGATGCCATACATTAATGCAAAATTTATGCAAGGTTGTAAGAAGCAATACAAGCAAATCGATCGTTCTAGGCTGGAATACATTCTCCTTATAGCATTAGGAAAGAACTTTCGATATTATTTTATCGATAAGAAAATATTAGCTGTAATCGAATAGAATATTTTGGTAGGAATAATTATTAGATTATTATTGAAAATTACTGATTGATAGAATTATTCTCAATAATTATTATTAAGAATAATTCTATCAATCAGTAAATTTCAATAATAATCTAATAATTTCTAATTATTAGATATAAATTTAACTGCTTAATTAACTTAGAATTAAAGTAATCACAGATGTAATTATACATTGAAGCAATTATAAGTTACACTAACACATTATTTATTTTCAATTACAAAGTCATTTGTAACTATTGAGATGCATCTAGTCATCAGATATGGGAAGAATTTAGTTATATGTCTGTCTATTTTCATTCTTTCTAATAATTATTATAAATACCGGTATTTTATATACATCTGCTTGATGAATAAAATATAAGTACACATTTATTCCTATATATCACTGAACTGATATTTTTTCTTCTGGTAATTTCGAAAGTTCTTTTCTTTAAATGATTGGAGAAATATTATCAAATACAGTAGGCTATATTTCTCCTTTATCAGGATAATGAAATTTGTATAAAATAGCCAGTAATTACAATAAGTTTAGCTTTCGTTTTAACATGCAAATTTTGTTTCGAACTCCAGTAAGTAGTTCTTATCTGCATGAATCTCATCCATTGTTTCACTTTGCGTTGTTAGTGCAGCTTTAAAAATTAAACAATTAAAATTATAGAATATTGATCGATTGATAGCAAATTTAAGATTTAATTACAAAATAGTTTACCTTTTTTAATTCCCAATATAATGTACAGATAACCAGCGTATAACATAGTAGATAGGAGATAGGTTCCCATAAAATACTCCACTGTGCAAAACTGTTACATGAGACCTGAAATCAATACAAAAACGGGAATCACGTTCCAAGGCCAATTAGAAGCAAATAATGTTCTTTAATTCCACATTATAAACTTAATTTTTATTACGAATATTAATAACACCAAACATAAAGAAAGAAAAATTATGTACATAAGATCCAAAAATTATACGTAAAACAAAAAGAAAATTAATAATTATATCCTCTTTACTGCTGTTCAGTTAAAACGAAAATATTTTTTTCTTTTTAATAAAATCAGCTTCACTTTCTGAACATTTTCTTCATTTAAAATTTCTCTCTTAAGCTCTGTTTACAAAATCTGTAATTTTATCGGCTACAAAACAATCGTTTTTTAATACAGTTAAGATTCCGTTATAACTAATACCGTTATAACGGAATTTTAACTGTATTATTTTCGGTGTAACGAATTTATAACTAAACTGTAACGTACAGTGTTTATACAGTACGTAGAGTACCGTATTCGTAATGATAAATTTAAAAAAAATGGTAAAAACTATGAAATTCCTTTTATCGAAATATCAGTTACAACGAAAGGAGGAAACGATATCACAAATTTCATTTAACGGAATTTTATCTATACATATCTAAAAAAATTTTGAATAAAAACGTTTCTCTATTTCACATTCGTCTATTGAAGAATAAAAACTTACATTTTATCCAAGAACTAATTATTTGGAACACAATACTGTCGATAGCCGACAATTAATTGAATTCACTCGATTTCAAATCGAAATCGAAAAGAGACTCCATATACTGTACGTCTTCTCATGGCAAATTAGCGAAAATGCATTTATGACTAAATTTAGCAAAGTGTTTCCCAATGATTGCATTTTATGGGTTATTGTGTGAATATGGTGTAGATTTAGCAAAATTATTGAAATATTTTGTGTTATAGGTGAATAAATATAATTTTATAAATATGTTAAATAAAAACCGCGTTGTAGAAGTACCGTGTTATATGAAGGTTTCTATAAACTTCTAATCGTGTTAGAGAGAAAACATGATGTAGGAAACCATGTTATACGAAAACTGCATGTCTTTCATTTTTTGAAAGAACGAATTATAAACATTTTGTTTTATGATCTTGTCTAATGATTAAAGTGCTGTTTATCATCTATATAAGGAAGATTGAGGAATTTCATTAAAAGTCAATTTTTTAGCTTTATCATATGATCCAGTCTTCCTTATCAATATGCAATGTTAACTTTAGTCCAAGGGAAAAAATTACAAAGTACATATCGGGTAATCAAGACCACTTTAATTACCTTTTGCAAGAAATAAGACAAATATTCTGAAAAAAGTACACACATATCAGTTAAAACCAGAAAATTGACTCACAGGCTGTCACATTTTATTTCGCGATATTATATGATAGATTATTACAGAAAAATGTAATAAGATCCCTATTAGAATTTTTGAATATATTGCAATTAATACTCAAATTTCTCAATATCTACCTAACTTTCCATTTATATGCATAACTAATTCAGTTGTTTTGAATAGTATTTGTGTATAGAAACATTCTTGTGATTTTAAATTATAAAAAAATTAAAAGATAAATTAATTTATAAAAAATATTAATGTAACAAGTAATATTAAAATCACGACTATGTCCGCTACGGTAATTTATATTTTAAGACAAGAAATCTATTTTATGAATCATTAATAAATATAGTAATAATTCGAGAAATTCTTATAAATCTGTTGTTCACAAGGGAAATATCGGTACAGTTTATTTTTTGACGAGAGACATTTCTCAGTTTTAAGAGCCCTGAAAAAATAGAATACAGTGTGCTGGCCATCTGAAAAATAATTACAATATTGTTATAACAACATAAATTTCACAAATCTTTATAAAAATGTTAATCAAAAAATTACCTTAATAGGAAATTTCTTGTTTACGTTGAAGAATCCACCCATAGAAAGTGCCAATAGAACTTTACTAAATCGCTTCATGAAATCAAGAATCTTAATTCATAAATAAAGCAATTTTATTCTTTAACATTCCACAGAATTTAAACATTATTATAGAAAAATTCATACCTTCAATTTCTGTTTAAAATGCAAATGGCATTGCTCATATCTCCGTATATCTTGAAAGCCATTCGTCATCTGAATGAAAAATTTCTTATTATAAATTAATTATAATTAATAATAACTGATTGTAATCTTAATCGATGCTTACATTAAATGCAAATGAACTCAATACAAGTCCATAGATGGTACCGAATCTATGTAAATGATTATAAAATCCCACATGTATAAAGGATCGGCGAGTGAGCTCTCAATAATGGACGTAGCAATCCTAAATCATACCAAATGACTCATTTAGTCCTCTTTTTACACACTCAAACATATTGCCATTCACATAGAAATTAACACTATGGATATGAGGAGGTCTACCGCTTACTAGCGATTGAGATGATGTCCAAAAGTCAGGTGTTATCTTTGTCTCAGTCGAGTCCAGTGCCGAAACCCATTTCACCACTTTGTGGCGGAGTTCCCTTCCCATCCAAAGTGATAATTATCCACGATCGCCGGATCTGCTTGTGATACGATATCAGCCGCTGGTTCCAGGTACCCTCCGGTCGTTCCCGTCTCGATCTCCGAGATTCTCCTCTCGTTCATCGCTCTCTGATCTTCTCCGGAGTATTCTACAAGCCATTCCTACTTGGGTCCGGAATTAACTCTTCTTGCGGACAGTTTATCCGCTGGAATTCTTCATCCCCGCTAAAGCAGCAACATAGAACAGGGCAACTGATAGTTAGTTGTTCGTTGTTTCAACAGTCAACCGTACATCTCAACAGAAAACTTCCTAGTGTATGCCCGTGATTCCCATTTAAAGGACTGAAGACTATTGTTCAAAACATCGCCAGGCATTCGTCCACCTCTGTTGAAATTTGAATCTATTGGACGATACAGTAGTATATTGTATCCCAGGTATCTCTTTCTCTCAATATTATGATTATCTGTCACAGCAGTTTGTGATAGAAATCTCTCACGAAATAAAGGAAGTTGTTCTACGAAGAACGTAGTCTTTGTGTTGATTTGCCGAACAGCACAATTATTACCCGTCCTTACTCTCGCGCTAAATAGATATACCGCTCGCTTGTTTGTCGGCTACGTACCCGACTGGTGTCAGAATCTGACTTTTATCGTATTTAGGCCTAACGCCTGTGTCAACACCGTCCTCGGTCACATAATACTTTCTTAATTTGAACTATACTTAACAAATGCGCAATGTATTAATGACTTAACCCCCGCGTTTGGCAAGGGTTTACCATAAATCAAACAAACAACACTGATATGCAGTTCATTCCAAACCAGTCCACAGATGGTTACATTTGGTTTCGTGGTATTATACTATGTAATAGATTGATATATAAATATTATTATACGATTAACGTTACAATTTTTGGAATATAGTATATAGCATTCGAGACACAAATTTATCAATGTTAATCTAACTTTGTGTTATCTTACCTAAATCTGTTGATTTGAATAATTACATGTATTGTACATAGAAACTTTCACATAATAGTATATTATAATGTTATAAAAAATATTAATATACCTGGGATATAATATGAAATTTATGAATATGTACATTATATTGAGCTATATTTTAAGACATATTTTAAGACAAGAAATCTATTTAAGAAATCATTAATAAATATAATAATAATTCGAGAAATCCTTATATATCTGTGTTATTAAAGGTGGAAACTTCAACACAGTTTATTTTCTGATGAGAGACGTTTCTGAGTTTTAAGAGCCCTGAAAAATCAGAATATAGTGTGCTGGCCATCTGAAAAATTAATTACATTATTGTTATAAGAAAGTAGGCCTATTAATAAATTTCACAATTCCTTATAATAAGGTTTCTCAGAAAATTACCTTTATGGGAAATCTTTTGTTTATGTTAAAGAATCCACCCATAGAAAGTACCAACGGGACTTTACCAAACCGCTTCATGAAATTAAGAATCTAAATTCATAATTACAATATTTTCATTCATTCAAATTCGAGAGAATTTAAATATTATAATAGGAAAATTCATACCTTCATTTTCCGTTCAAAATGTAGATAGCATTGCTCATATCTTCTTATATCTTGAAAACTATTGGTCATCTGAAGCAAAAATTTGTTTTTATAATTTGAATTAAAATTAATAATTATTGTATATAATCTTAATCGATGCTTACATTAAATGCAAATGAACTCAATACAAGTCCATAGATGGTAATAAAGATTGTAAACAAGACGACAAACCCCAAAATTAAATACCGAAGTGCATTTTCCATTTCTATAAACAGAAACGTGTAATAGAAGAGACTGGTTGCAGAAGTAATACTGAAATAACTTATGACAAATATATAACTATATTTATTATTAATCTGAGATACCCAGTTCCATAATTCCTGATGATGCATCATGAAATTTTCAAGTTTGAAGTGCAAATTGGCATCATCGTGTTTTATTAAGGCTAATTCATTAAAAATTTGTTGGAATTCTTTTTTGGCTATCCACAGAAACATAAATAACAGAAACAAGTAATAGCTAATTCCTCCATAAAAAAAGTTGTCCCACATTATGTAATGCACACTACAGAAAAGGGCTTCACCTTCAAATTTTTCATTTTCCTGCACGTAAGGGATAATGAAACCAATCGTCACAATCTGAATCCAAATTATAAAAAAAATAACAATGAAGGAATACTGCAGGGAAAGTATAGCAATATTGATAATATTATTTCCTGTTATATTTTGTCGACGGAAATCTAAGCTTCTCAACTTAATTTTCAGACTGATTTTATTAAATTTAATGAAAGTGAAACCAGAAGCATAAACAAATGCTATCAAGAAAATAGTTATTTTCATTATTATAACTCCACTTTTTAATATCTGGTATCCTTGAATACAAGGAGCGTAGGCATTAAATTCTGGAATCAAATGCCATAATGTAATAAAGACCTGTTCCCATGCAATAAATTCGATAAATCCGAAATAGACTTTCTTCAGTACTTTATGAAGGTGAATCTGATAGTTGTTATGATTACAAGAAATATAAGGTTCGATACCATAGATTAACGCCATATTTAAGCAAGGCTGTAAGAAACAGCACAAGCAAATCGATCGTTTTAGATTGGAATACATTCTCCTTATCGCACAAGTAAAGAACTTTCGATATTATTTAATCGATATATAGTATTATTTGTAATGGAGTAGAATTTTTGGCAGGAACTATTGAGAATTATTAGTTCTATTAATTAGTGATTTTCATTAATAATCTCCTTGTATTTAAAACTTGCTAGTTATTAAATTATTAATTATGTATTCAATTTTGCTTAATTATTTTAAAATTAAAGTAATCACAAAGACGTAATAATTCGTTGAAGCAATTAAGAGTTACACTAACACATTATATATTTTCAGGTGCCAAGTCTTTTATAAATATTGAGATGCTTCTAATCATCAGATGTGGGAAGAATTTTGTTATCAGTTTTTCTAGTTTCACTCTTTATAATAATGATAGTAAATATTTGAGCGAAGAATTTTGTTATCAGTTTTTCTAGTTTCACTCTTTATAATAATGATAGTAAATATTTCACTATTAAGTGTTTAAAATTCTCTTATTTAATAAATCCAGTACAATGTCCGAACTGACATTTTTCCTCCTACTGATTTCCAGTATTTTACCTTAACTGATCGGAGATTTCTTCTCAATTACAGTTTATTTCCCATTTTCAATATAATTAAACTTATATAAACTGGTAATTACAATAAGATTAGATTTCGCTTCAACGTGCAGTTTTGTTATGAACTCCAGTAAGTGGTTGTTATCTGCATGAACCCCTTCTGTTTCAACTCGCGATATTAGTGCAGCATTAAAAATTCAACAATTAAAATTATAGAATATTGATCGATTATTCGCGAGTCATTTCAAAATATTCGAGCGATCTAAATTTTGTTGTTTGCTCTTCAGGCATAAGTAGTTTATTTTTCAGTAAGATGAGCAGATATGAATTACCAATATGAAGCCTTTTCATTAAATTTACGAATTAATTGCTGTTTAATGAGTTAATGTTCTTAACGTTTATTGGATTTTTGTAGTAAATGGATTTCCTCGATCTAATGGGTAATAAAATTGATTTTATGAACTTAATAAAAATGAATATATTTCAGAATTCCGCAGAAATCGATATTAAGATAATGCATTTTAATGAATAATTGATGAAGGTAGTCACAAATCTTTCTGTGATAATCGATATGCTGTTCCAAAAATACCTAATGTCATTTCATTATGCCAATCATAGCTTACCGTAATAATATGTAATAAATATTCTCATGAAAAACACCAGACACATTTTTGTTACTTCTAAGGTTAAGCTTTCAATTTTTTTATTGTTAAAGTGATGTGTAGAAATTATGAATATCTTTATGTAGACGTAAAACAATATATCCCTGAAGGACCATTGGAAAGTTCTAAAAACAGTGTCCGAAAAATTGAGAGAGTTTGCGAAGGAAATTAATTTTTTCGATCTCAGAATGAAAACATTCATCAAAAATTCATGAAAATATCTTAAAATCATAACGAAAAAACATAATAAGTAGCAAAAAGTTATTTCTCAAATAAGATTCTCGATTAAACTGAAAAAGAAAACATTTTTATAATTTCAGATGATAAAGTTCTAACTTTATTTGTCATCTCAATCATTAATTGGTCATGTTTTATAGGTTAATGGCTTATTTTTTTCTTGCGAAGATATAAACCAAAAATAATGTTTTTCAATTGGATTACAGTTTCGGGGAAAAATCAAATTTACAAATTTCTGTTCAGTATGTCGATATAAAAATCCGAAAATCTATAAAGCAAAGTATTTTGAATAAAATTGCATACATTCGTAACGTTAGGGCTAACGGAATCGAAATTTTAATGTTAAAATATTTATGTATAAATTCATAACAACAAAATTTATCTATACTCCTATAATATTTAGAAAAGGACACTAGTAAGCAAAATATTAAAACAGATTTTACATACGTATATAATGCAGTCTCTATGATTATGAGTTTAGAATATAACCAATGCTTGATCCCACATGAAGGAAAACGATTTGAAGTTTCACCTCTCATATTAAATGGTATACCTCTCCGTGGGGAAACAATTCCTCAGCGCAATATAGTAAAATCGGCTTCGACCCTTAAGTAGATTGAGTCAGAATTAACTCCAGGGTTCAAGAGAACTTTCCTGCCATTTACTCAAAGACAGTTAACTCTGGACCTGAAGACGTTTACCGCTAACTGTATACCTCTTCAGGTCCAGAGTGTAACTGTCCTTGAGTGAATGGGAAATCATATGGGTTTGTAAATGGATTTTAAAGGAGATGAAAAGCTTCGGCCATTCGTGTTGTCATTAGTGTTATCCCTATGGATGGAGAAACAACGCCGCAATCTAATGTAGTGAAATGGATTTCGGCCCTGAATACGAATGAGTCATACCTAAATTCTAATTAGGGAGTCCTCTCAATCTGGAACAAGCGTCGGCCGAATAAGCCGCATGGAAACGCTTCGGCTTTCCACTCTGGAGGACCCAGGATTGAATCTCAGGTCCCACCCCTTGGAAATATTTATCATGGGGTCCGGGTCCCATGATAAATATTTCCCAGGGGTCCGGCTGACCTCTTCCCAGGGGTGGGCAGCCTGTGGAAGGGCTTGTTTTGCCCCGCCACTTAGTACTCTTACTGAGTGGAAAGTAGCGTCATCTGTTGACCAAAGAAATCTGGGACAACCGGTGGCCCTCTTAAGAACCTGAATGCAAATGGTTGTGTGAACGGCAAACAGTTTGGGTGCCTAAAAGTCCACTAAAGCATAACCTCATAAAATTTTGTGGTTGCTGCATCTCCTCACTGGGAGCTCAATTGTAGATCCCTATACGGAATCAGGACTGTCTCGTTGTTCTCACTTCCGTCCCTACAGCCTACAGTAGGCCCCTACACGAGGACATGCCATCTGATGGCCTAGTCCAACTTGCACCACTTTTCGAACCACAGTCATGCTCTGCGGAAAAGTTTCGAAATGAGCGAATATAAAATATATCGACATAATGTAAATCCAAATAATTAAAGAATTAACAATAAGGGAAATTATCTGAGAATATTAACATATCTATCTTGTTATATTTTGTCAACAGAAATCTGCAATTTCTTCATTTAATTTTCAAACTGATTTTGTTATATCTGACAAAACTGAAATAGGAAGTAAAAACAAATACAGTACTATAAAGAAAATCGCAATTTGTTATTGTCATAACTCTACTTTTCAATATACTTTGAAAAAGGAACAATAGCTTTAAAACCTGAAATCAAATGCCATAACACAATAAAGAAACGTACCCAAGCAATAAATTCGATAACCCCGAAATAGACATTTTCAACACTATACGCGCGCGTTAACCTGATGTTTCCACTTTTTATGATAACAAAAAGACTCCAAAGAAAGGATTAATACCATGTTTATATAAATTGTGAGTTGCAACACAGACAAATCGATTCCTGTCGACGGAATACATTTTCCTTGTGCCACTAAGGATTTTTTCATCGATGTTTTACTTTAGAAATATAAAATGCAAAGAAGTATATAATTTTTAAAAGTTTTATTAAACGTGAAGGAAAAGCACAGAAGCAGAACCAACCACAAGGAATATCTTAGGGTGATGGGATCGTTGTCAGGCAAGAATAAATAAATTATAATGAACATATTACTGAAAATAGATACATATTCTTATTGTGCCCAAAAATTTGAAAACAGAACACAAAACAGAAAAACCAGGTAAGTATAAATACAAATATAAAAACATGGCTGTGATAAAAGCTTTTTAAATTAATGGTTTACAGAAAAATATATCAATAAAATAACAGTAAAATACACGAAGGTAGGTATAAAAACATGCCCTGTGATATTCTAACCCATTTTTCCCGTTTTCTACATGTTCTGCTTGAAAGCTACAGCTTGTTGACACCTGTTCGTCCTGGAGATATTTGTGCAAGTATTCTTGTAAGCAGTCACCAAAAAAAGTATACCATTACAGATATATTACTGTCATCAATTTTCCGATGCTCTCCTTCGAAGCCAAATGTTCCATTTTATTCTTAATCTATTTATATAAATATGTGATTTTTGCGTTTTAACTTTTATAATATTAAGATATTAATAATTATATACTCTGCTAAACATTAGAATATTAAATTGATGTTATGATTATAATTTGTTAAAAATCTGCTTTCTTTAAAGCTATATGAGCCGTCCCAAGCCAAATCGATTAACTCCACTTTTTGAATTTTTTAAAATATTAGTGTCACAATACTTGGTTGACACTTAACTATTTATAATAAAAATAAATTTTCCTAACAGTTAGACTTAACACCACTAAATGACAAAATTTTTGGCCTTTGAATAATAAATAATTTATTTCAGAAGCCAATTTGATTAACTCCATATTCTAATGTAAATCGTGACAATAATGCAATTCAAATGTTTATAAGTGTTGTATTATGCTTAAGACATTTTTTGAATTTACCCTTCAAAGACAGAATTATATTTTCACATCTTTTAAAATCACAAAAATGGAAGGATCGATTGAGAGACATGTAGAAAAGGTGTGATACCACTTACATGAAAGATTTGGCTAACCAATTTTTATTCAATAATTTTTTGGTTTTAGTCAAGATCTTTCTTTAGTCGTCTAGGATTCTTTTGTTGACTAAAGAAAGATCTGGTGGTTTTTCTCGATTTAATTTATTTTTGTCAGAATTAACATTTTTTGTATATCCATTCCTATAATTGTCTTGTGTATTCTTTATGAAAGTTCTTTTAATGAATGTTTTAGTTTAGTATTAATAAATGTTTTTGTTTTTATTATAGTCGTCTTTACTGCTACATTTCTTCAACAGCTTCTCGACTCTGAAATTGCCACTTATCCACATGCCATTTTTAAATTTTCGGCCTTAAATTCTAAAATCCGAATTTGGTGTGAGTGCAAAAGTTATCACCCCTGGTGTCAAAATCCTGAATCGAATGTCTCCTCTTGGCAGTTGAATCACATCTAAACTAAATCGTTCCAGTCCCATACATCATGCAAAAACACATAGGTAAGTATAATTAAATGAAATTAAATAAATTACGATATATTGTACATTAAAGCACATTTTTCACATTTTAACACATTTTTTTTTACAGGTATACAAGCAAGCACGAACAAAATCTGGTAATTATTAACTAGTGGTAAATATAAAAACAAAGTAAACGATAAAATAAAATACTTGTAAATCCATAAACTATCAAATAAAACATATACATACACAATTTAAAATTATATATGGTAAAAAAAGAAATATATAATGCATTCAAATATATTATTTTATCGATATAATAATACGATCAAACCCCGATAAAATGCTTGCCTATGTTCAGCAAAGATTTTGTTGGCTAATCAGGTTGGCAGTTTATCGAAAACAGTGTAGGATAGAAATGAAAATGAACTCCGAATTTATTATATTTAATAAAACACAGTATATTCATATTTAGCATTCAAACTTAACATTTCTAAAAAACTGTAAATTTTGAAGTATAGTATGACATACTATAGAATTTGCAGTACTACATAGAAAACATGTCTATCAGCTGTTCTGATCCTTTACATTGAGTTTTCTGTAAAACACAATGTATACCTCTTACTGTATAATATCCTTATTTGCTTAATATGCAATAAACGATGGAAACGATCTAGTTTTTATTATCTTAAATTTACTATAACCTAGATGTGAACAGGCTTAAAGAGACACGTGATTAATCGTTAACTCCATCTCTCTCACTAGCTGGTTACATATGAATCCAGAGATTCATTTATTGTATTATTATTGTATATATAGTACTGATGAACTTCGTAATACAGTGAAACCCCGATTTTGAAACTTTTCAGGGACCGGCCCGAAAAGTTGAACGAGATAGGATTATTTATGTTAGTTGCAGCATATACATAGCTAATATAATTACGCTTTCTATAAGCAAAATAATTAAAATTAATCAGTATTTGTGAAACAATGTTTGATGGAACATTAACAGGGACAATTAAATGATATGAATAATATCTGATTTTTATTTTCATGCTTTATACAATACTGTATTTTTATATTAAATTACTTTTAATCCTTTGGATCTCGGTAACAGGTTGACAGCATTTTTCAATTTTTAAAATATTTATTTATCCCATTCACCGTTATAAACCATATTTAATATATATTTAACTCACATTTAATTTTAATATAAAGAAATTTTTATTTTTAACTTTAAGTTATCTGTGATGGAAACATGATAATAAGAAACATTGTAGCTAGATGGCCTGGATCTACTCATGATAGTAAATATTTGAGAATTGTAGCATAAAGGAATATATACATCGAGGCCACATTAATGAATATTTGGTTGGCGATTCAGGTTATCCCTGTCTATCTTATCTAATGACATCTTTTTGAATCCACAAACACCTAGTGAAATAATATACAATAGAACCCACTGCAGAGCAGGAAATATTATTGAAAGATTATTTGGAATGTGGAAAAGACGGTTTCCATCTATTAGTAGTTATTTAAAAATCAAGATACAAAATACACTCAACATAATTATAGCTACAATTGTTTTGCATAATTGGGCAATCAAATTGAGAGAGAATGATTTTTTAGATAGTAATCGGCCTAATGATCATAATGACGACGACAACAACATTCATAATTCTAATAATTCTGGGTTTGCTCTCAGAGGAACTATTGTACAATTACACTTTAGTAACTGAATAGTATGACAAAATCAAAAGGTCCTTTTCAAGACCATTAAATTTTGATAAAGAGTTAGCCTTTCAAAATAAAATCTCAAAAAATGCTAATTGTCATATTTCCGATAGGGCGATCCCGATGCCGAAAGAGAGTCCCCATGAAATCAGGTAATACCAAGTTGAAAAAATATATATAATTTCAGAGAGAAAAACTTCTTTCTTAAATAAATTGAATAATAACTTTCACAGCAGCACGGTACTCGTTTGTCTTATCACAGATTCGTTCATCGAAATGTAGTGCAAAAGAAAGACGTTGGAATAAATAAATAGATAGAGCATTTGCTCTCAAGATATATCTTCAGAGCCCAAGTGTTTACCAACTCTTACGAAAGAAGATGTCATTTCCTTCTATGAAAATACAGCAGCGATAGTAATGAATATTAGAGAGAAACCAGCATTTTTCCTTTTAATTGTTTAAAAATGCAAACCACAAAGATGGAAAGAAAAGAAAAAAATTCTGCATTTTATCTTTTGATGAAATGTCTTTAAAATCTTTTGTACATTACAATAAGAAAATTGATCAAATTATTGGTTTTGAGCAGGTATACAATTTCGAAGAGAATGAAAATCCGAAGTTATCAACTAAAGCACTTGCTTTTTAGCTCGTGATTACTCCAAAACTGAAAGCAAATTATTTGGTTCTTCTTTTCTTCAAACTCTGTTTCATTTTCAATCTTTAAAAAAAGATTTTAGATGCCATAGGAAATTTAGAAACGTGGATTGAATGTTTTAACAATTGTCTGTGATCAGGACTCTTCAAATCAAAACAGGGACTTCTGAATCAAAGAATACACACAGGCCTAGATATCACAGAAGATAGACCTTGCTTTCTTATTAATGAAAAGAAAATATTTCCATTATATGACTTGCCACATTTGTTAAAAAGTACTAGGAATAATTTAGAAAAGGATAATATTGAATCCATAATAATTTGACAGCAAAATAGGAACACATTACAAAATTTTTTGATTTAGATCAACAACAGAAGTATCGGCAGGCACCACATCTGAACAAAAGACATCTAATGGTTACTGGTCTTGGAAATATGACTGTAAAAAATTAAAAACACAGTTTCTTAGCCATTCTGCAGGAATTTGTGTTTAATCCAGTATTGGTGGATTACCTAAAGATGCTACTTTTACTGCAGACTTTATTGGAGCAATGAACACTCTTTTTGATTCACTGAATAGTAGAACATTATTTAGTAATACAGAATATGGTGGTGGTTACTTCTATATCAAAACACAAACTTTTGGAAAGAAAAACTGAATTTTGTAAAATCATGACACATTGTAAATAAACAAACGGGAAAGAAGTTGATTCCTCCGTGCCAAAAAGGATGGATTTTCACAATAAATAGTGTGATACAAATATGGGAACATATACCTTGAAGTTTTGATTTTCTCTTAACAAACAAAATAAATCAAGATTGTTTAGAGAATGCATTTTCTAGTCTTCGTAGAAGAGATGAAGGCCTATATAGAGACAATCCAAACCCTTTTCATTTTCATAGTGCAATCAAATCACAAATGATACATACAATGATTAAAAGAAGTTCAAGTTCAAACTATGAAGACGACAAGTCAACTGTTCTTCTAGAAGTTTCCAACTGCAATCCCAATATATTGCTTCAAGTGAGCTTTGAAGTTAATGATAATCCAATTAGCTCCAGCAATATAAAAGAATTTTTACCAAATTTTAATGCAGATATAAGTACATATTATGAAAATATATTAGATTATGTATCTGGTTTCATTGTTAATAATATTCTAAAAAATAGTAATTGTGTAATATACAAAAATTTGCTATTAGGACCAAAAGATGTAGACATGAAAAAATTACTTTTATATTTTAAAGAATTTAGGGAAACACAATGGGCTTAATGGCTTTCCAATTACTTTTGGACACCATGAAAATATTATTAGATATTTTTTATTCAGAAATTGATTATTTATTATATACATAAGTAGAATGGAAAATGTTGGTAAAAATCTATTTAATAAAATGAATATTATTAAATTTGAATGGTTTATGGAACACAAAGATAACATTAAGAAATGTAATCCCTTTCATTAAATTGATGTTAAAATATAAAGTTAAATTAATAAATTCAGATTACTTATCTATAGCCAAAAGGAATTTACAAAAAAAATGAAATATATAAAGCATATTTACCACAGATTTCTGTGACTTGAAATAAAACTTGTATTTAAATTATAAACTCATATTAAAATAAATGAAATTTTGTATTATTTTATTTAATTATTTAAAATCCATTTTATTAAGAACTTTGTCGGCCTAGAGCAGGGATGCACAAATCGCGGCCTTCCGTTGATTTGTTGGCGGCCCGCCTCACCATATATTATTTTAAATCACATAATGAACGAAAAATTATTTATAGTTTTGAACAATGCATTTTCAAATAATACTTTCCTGATGTGAAATTATTTTTACAGTGGTTCGATAATAATGATTTTAAACAATACGGAAAAAATAATAATCATATTAGTAGTAATAAACTTTTTTTTATTTTTTACTATATTTATGTGTGAAATAGGTAATTTAAAAAAATTGTACATACGCACAAGGTAGCACTGTCGCTTAATTATGAATATTTAGAATCAATTTTATGTTTGGCTACTACAAATGTCGAATCTAACATAAAAACAATTGTTAAATCGAAGCAATACCACGCATCCTATTAAAAATTCTTTGTTTAATTTTGATTACGTTTCTTTTTAACATGTAATTAATAAACATGATATGACATATAACAGTCATGGTTTTTTGGCCTTCCTATAAGTTACCGTGAATCCATGCGGCCCTTGGTGTTAACAAGCTTGTGCATCCCTGGCCTAGAGTCACTTTTTTACGGCATAATTTAAAACTTTTAATATTAAGTAAACATTGGAATGAATTAGTAATTTGCTGCAGAATATAATGTTGTATTTTTGTCACCACATGGCCAATGATGTCACCGATGGTTCAACAATAGTGGCGCCACTTTCTACGTGATTTTACAGTTTTGTAAAATCACGTAGCGTCTATGAGAGTGTCCACTCTGTATATACCACTCATGTGCGATACGAAAACATGTATGCGGATATTTCGATGAGGACATATGTGATGTACGTCTTCAGTAAATTGCCGATGTAGCACGGAAACCGAAATCACTCAAATTGGGCACTGATATTCCAACACCCTGTTTAATTTGGCAGTTGTTATGGCATTGCCGAATCCATTGAGTCGGGCAGTGGACACCGATGCTCTGGCGCCTCCTGTAATCTGACTAGTCGCGCCCATCGCCTATCCGGAAACAGACAAGTCAAATATTGCCATTTACAGGAAAGGTCGCAAACATACATATATTTCCGCCTAGAATCGCGTCAT
Organism: Olivierus martensii; assembly: GCA_000484575.1. NCBI lineage: Eukaryota > Metazoa > Arthropoda > Arachnida > Scorpiones > Buthidae > Olivierus > Olivierus martensii. The sequence continues at coordinate 23,206 of AYEL01053883.1, forward strand.
AACGTAAGTTATTTTCATAGAGCCGTTTCCGAAGTAACTGTTATGTCACTTGCGAGAATCTTGCGCACGAAACTATGTATTCTGCCTAGCTAATATGCACGTAATACGGATATTTTATACTTTATGGCTTGTAGCAGTATGCTGTCGGAGTATTCTGTGGTAGTATTCTGTCGGTCCATCAGACTCCCTTCTGTCTATGTTTTCAAGGCATGCTTCGCCTAGGAAAATGTTTTCTAGGCATGCTCTGCCATGTTTTCAAGGTCTGCTGCATTTGTTGTACCAAATGGGCATTTGAAGTTTCGAAGAGTTCCATTCGGATTATGTAATTGTCCAATGTATTTTTCAGAAGTACATCAATACCATCTTTAGAAATCTCATCGCTGAGGGCGATATGTTGGTGTATATGGACGACATTATTATACCATCCAAAAATAGGATTGAAGGGATTGAAAAATTCAGAAAAGTGCTTGTACAGCAGCCAGCTATGGCCTAAAGTTTAACGGGAAATGTGTTTATTCTTGCAGGCAGAAATAGAATATCTAGGGAATACAATCAGAGAAGGTAAGGTTTTCTCATCAAAGTTGAAAATTAAGGCAATCACTAATTTTCCAAGGCCAAAAGATACAAAGTCACTACAGAATTTTTTTGGACTAGCTGGATACTTCAGAAAAATTTATCCCAAATTTCTCATTAATTGCCCGTCCGTTGACTAATCTCCTTAGAAAGAACATAATCTTTATCTTTGGCCCAGAGCAGGAAGAGGCATTTTTGCAACTAAAAACGTTGTTAGCAACCTAGCCAATGCTGAGCCTATATTGGTGGGGAGAAGAGACTGAATTACACACTGATGCATCCAGATATGATTTTGGAGCCATTTTAATGCAGAAAGCTGAAAGTGATAATTGATTCAATGCTATATATTAGCGTTTCTCAAACTATGTTCTGCGGAAGATCTAAAAGTGTTCTGTAAAAATTATGAAAATTAATATAAATCTTATTTATTTTAATTAAAATAATGTGCCAAATTGAAACTAGAGTTTATTTTACATAATTATAATTTGATAAAAAATATTTTTTTACCTAATTTATTTAGTATTATTAATATCTACAACACTGCTGGAAGTAAAGACAGAGGGACGAAAGGGACGAGGAAGACCGAGAACAAACTACATGAATAACTAAGAAAGGAAGGACATATTGCTAAATTAAACGACTGGTCACAGATAGAATTCCGTTGCACAACAAAAATTCTGCCTACCAACCTTTCAGTTGAGGACAGAAAGAAACAAGAAAAGAAAGAATATCTATCTATACTAATGGTCTCCAAAGTAGGGTACGCGTACCCCAGGAGGTACGCGAGACGATACCTGGGGTACAGAGCCGCCCGTGGTTGGTTGATTGTGTTCATCTTAATAAGTCTGTAAATAACTTATATACTTGTGCGTTTTATTTCATATTTAATACTGGGGTCGCGAGAAATCTCATAAATTAAAAATGGGATCGCAAAAAATCTCGGAATGAAAAATGGAGTCGTGAATGAAAAAAGTTTGAGAAACGCTGCTTTAGACGTTTCTATTGGAGTATGGCAGATGGTGTCTTATCGAGATTTGCCTATTCCATTAATATATGGAAGATCGGTTCCATCAAATTTCTTGGCAGTCAGAATGGAGGTGGCTTAATGTGGGCATCTTATTGGGGTTTGACTGTATTATGTACTTTGAGTCGAATTTAATGGCAAAAGTAATTGAGAGTTATTATTTAATTGATAGAATTAATTACTGTCCATTTTTGCATATTTAATTGCTTATATAGTTATAATAAAAGTAGTACTATCCCCCTCTAGAGGGGCCAAATAGCAGTGATGACGTCAAACTGTTGTTTTTGTTTGGATAGCTATAGAATATAGAAGTACAAAGGCTACCCATTTACCCTCTTACACCTTTGTACTGCTATATTCTATAGCTATCCAAACAGAAACCACAGTTTGACGTCATCACTGCTATTCGGTCACCTCTAGAGGGGATATTACTACTAATAAATAAAATAACAATAACAATGCAATTACAGTACACTCCCGAGTATCCGGTTCGCGACAATCCGGCCTCCGTACTATCTGCCCTAGTTTTCTTTTATCGTAATTAAATGAGGAAAGCAAGGCGTTGCATTGGCAACATTGCAAAAGCATTGGAAGCAGGCATCTGCTACGATCCTCCTATGTGTCATGTGCAAAATACAAGTTGTGACAGAAAAGAGTAGTGTTCTGCTCGTTGTTCATTGTTTGGTCATGGTGTTACGGACCTCAACTGTTGCCGCTGTTCCTGATTATAACTGTACAATACGTACAGTATTCATAAATTGTTCTTTGGGTATGCTTAATGTTTTTTTAGGTGTATTATAGTGAAGATTTCAAAATGGGTGATAAACAAAAAAGTTGTAGTAAAATGAGTTCATAGAACTCTGGCCAATCCGGCTTTTTTGTTATCTGGCCTGTCCTTCCGCCACATTAGGCTAGATACTCGGGAGTGTACTGTATTAATTAAAGTAATTGAGTTTCATCCTATACAGAAATAAACATCGCACTTTCTGGATGACTTTATCGCAGTTAGAAAAATATTTGAAGAAAAGATTCTGAGAGCTGCACATTCTTATTGATGAGATACAAAACCTTGTTTAGCATGAAACACGAAAAATATTTTAAATGAATTTGGACTAAACTTATAATAGTGAAAGTTTTTCGAATTTTAAAGTTTAATTAACTTCATATTGTAATTCCAATTATTTACTATACTATTGCTTGATTTTCTATAATTTGAAGTCCAGCATTTAGTCTCAAGTACTTCGAATTAACGAAATTTTATTTTACTATTTCATTAATAATTCTTTGCAAACAACAACAGCGATTTCTTATAAATAGATATTGCTTATACTAATACTTTATCTGACAGCACATCAGTAAGTGCAAAACTGGAGATCTCAAAACAGTACAGTAAGTCAGTAAACTGAAGACAAGAATCACCAAAATCGATTCTCTAATTACTGTGTAATAAGTAAATCGGTTTATTACTACTGATAATCGAATCACTTATTATTCGATTGATTTTGCACTAAATATTTTGATTGTGTGGTCTTAAACTGTGAAACTTCAAATGAAAAGGTTCTAACAATTGCAAAAGAAAAACATTTAAAAATTTCAAATTGGATGTGCAATCACAATTTTGTCTTGCCTTTGGACTGAAGAATGAGTCGCAGATAAACCAATTAAAATAGCAAAGGTGCAAAAGAGCTCCAAGGGCAAAAAGAAATCTTTAGTAAAATGGTCAGAGCATCCTGATCCCATTATTCTGTTTTAAAATTCTTTATTTTTTAATATTTTACATGCTGCCAACATATTGATAATATTGTCCAGTATATGAAAGGCATTGAAAGTTTGATCAACTAAATATTCAAGGAAGTTACTATTATCCTACGAGGACATGAATAATATCAATACTTTATTAAAAGATTCACGACTAAGTTTCTATATTTTCGAATATCTAAATATATATGCTTATGATTATAAAATATTTTATAGGATTAATTAATTTTATTGTTGCAATAAATGTAATAAGAATGATCTTCTGATAATAACTCTTCGAATTACTAAAGTTTGTCTCTATGAACGTATCGTTTCAATATTTATTTTAAAATTTTTTCAAAATTAAAAATATTTTAGTAAAATTTAAACATTATCAGAATGAAATGATATTTTAATAAAAAGTATAATAAAACTATGCAGATCAAGTTTGAAACAATAGAGTAATTGGGGGCAGTGGTGGTCGGATGTTGTGAATTGTCCGTTGTTTCGAGGTATTATTTTTCGCATTATGAAACCATAGTACAAATGAACTTATTACTGTTAGGCAATTTTATATATTTACCGCTTATGCACAACACTTTTTATATCTTTGCTGGGTCAATAACAAACTTAATTGCAAAGTCTTTGAGCTTTTCTTTATACTTTTTTATAGCACTACACCGGATTTTCGGCCCGCTTTGTGGTAAATCTATCCGGACCATCTTAAAATTTTTCTATTGCTTCCGAAATTCGTTATTTTTGGGTTCGTTGATTCAAAGTTCAACTGTATAAATTATTTAACAAATATCCGCAATGTTTCAAAATGGACAACTTGAAGGAAAATGGCTCACGTTAATTCCAGAGTTTATACACTGACGGAACTCTTCCACTTCATCCATCTTGCCAATAGTTGGGAACAGAAATTATCTTATTTCTGTTTTTAAAATTTTTATGAAGTCCATCCTCTGAAATAATCAATATTAAATATAAATTATCATATACGTAATATGTTATTTATAAACATTTAATTTACGAAAACATAATACGTATTTTTAAGATATAAACGTGCAATTTTATTTTAAATTTTAGAATCTTCAAAATTTCTACAAGAAATTTAAATGTGCTACAGAAACAAATATATGAAATGTGAAACAAAACAGAAACAAATATATTATAAAAGTACAGAGTTATTTTTCGTGCTACAGCAGTATTTCAAAATGGCGGAAATTCTACCAAATATCTTCGCTCTTTAATTGGACATTTAAAAAATATATATGTAATAAACAACATAAAGTTGATACTATTAATTAATAATTTGTACAACACAATACAATTTATTCATAACTCAGAGTTAAATGTTAGGCTGAGACCAAACGAGTCGACTAGACTGCTGAGGACATGATATCAAAATCTATCAATCAGCTGCTAACTTGTTACAAGAGGGTTTATACTTTGTCGTTTGTCGTAGACCGTGTATGCAAACGAATCGACGAAATAGAACGCTGACGCATATGACATACATAATGAGAACCAATCAGCATCGAAAATCTCGTTTCGAATTCCAACGTCATCCATTATTTCGTTTTCCCCAGTCACATATGGTCTGAAAGGCACAGGTCTGTCTACCATTTGGGACGAGCCTAAGAATAGATTTTGATATACCAATAATACAACGAAATGCTAATATTCGTAACAGTATAAGAGTATTTCTTAATCGTTTCGGAGCCACGGAACAATTTTAACTATAAAATACATTTTGCAGAACTCCAAAATACTAACACTATATAAACTGACTCAAGCAAAAATTAACAGTAAAAATGTATAAACTAAGATATATTTTATTAAGAATTATAGGTTTAGTATATTCATATATTTCATAATTTCGCCGAACACTTGTTAAAGCACCTGAAACATTGATGTTCCGCAGAATATCGATTAAGAACCATTTGTATCAGATTTGAATTATATACATATATAAATCTATAATTTAATAACTGCATTTAGATAGCATCTAATAAATTTTATAAAGAGAGATATGAATATTTTAAGCCATAAGAGGGTGAATAATAAATAAATGTTAATATCAATGCGGCGGATCTTTACAAAATCTTTGTGTTGTTGACAGTGGAAATTTGATCATAGCCTCTTGTCTGATGAGAGATGTTTCTGAGTTTCAAGAGCCCCGAAAACACAGAATATAAAGTGCTGCAAATCTGCAAAACGATAATTATTGTTATAAAGATATTTCCGAAGTTTAGAAACATTTATAATAAAGTTTATTAAATACTACCTTGATAGGAAACTTTTTATTTATGTTGTAGAATCCGCCCATAGAAAGTCCCAATGGGACTTTGCCAAATCGTTTCATGAAATCAAGAAGCTGAAATGATAAATATTTTCATCTCTAATTTCCAGGAAGTCAAGTAATTTACATTAAAATTAATACCTTCAGTTTCTGTTCCAAATATAAATAGCATCCTGCGAATCTCCGGATATCTTGAAAAGCATTCAGCATCTGAAACAAATAAAATTATTTTTATTTTAATTCGAGAATTAAAATTGAAAGTAATTGAATGTTATTTTTGCCAATACTTACATTAAATGCAATGGAACTCATCACCAGTCCATAGATGACGCAAACGAATGTGAGCAGAATGATTAAGCACAGAAGAATATATCGTTGTATATTTTCCAAATCTATATAAAGAAACAAATAATAGATGATACTTGTTCCTGAAGTAATACCGACATGAATGGTAACAACAATGTAACTAAAATTGTTGTTAATCTGAGCCATCCATTTCCATAATTCTTCGTGATGCATCATGAATTTTTTTAGTTTGAAGTACAAATTCACGTCATCAGACCTTATTAATGCTAATTCGTTAGATATTTCTTGTAATTCTTTTATAGCTACCCATAGAAACATTACTGACAGGAACAAAATATAACCAATTCCTCCAATAAGAAAATTTACCCATATTCCGTTCTCTACAACACAGAAAAGAGCCTCGCCTTGAAATTTTTCATTTTTCCGCAGATAAGGGAATCCAACTCTTATCTCAATAATGTGAATCGAAATTATCAAAATATTGACGATGATAAATATCAACAGGGAAACTCTGCAAACCTTATCATAATTATTTTGTATTAACTTTTGCCGACAGAAATCTTTGCTTCTCAATGCAATTTTCAGACTGATTCGATTACGCTTACCAAAACTGATAGATGAAGCATAAATAAATGATAAACCAAACATTCCTAATTTGGCGATAAAACTTCCACTTCTGAATATTTGATATCTTTCAATACAGGGAGCAATGACTTTCAATTCCGGAATTAAATGCCATAATACCATAAAGACATGTGCCCACGCAATTAATTCTACAAATCCGATATAGATTTCTTTCAGTTTTCTGTACACCATCTTATTGTGAATACAAGAAATATAAGGCTCGGCTCCATAAATAAATGCCATATTTAAGCAAGGTTGCAAGTAGCAGCACAGGCAAATCGATCCTTCTTGGATGGAATACATTTTCCTTATGGCACTGGTAACCAGGTAACGCTATTTTATTTATAAATAAAGAATGCCTCAAATTTTAGTTTATTATATTATCGATATAACATATTCAGCTGTATTGCATAAAATCGTATATATTATAAAATATCGATCGTCATTTCTACGATCTTCATTATGTAATTTATGCAAGCCTTGTAAAGAGGTTATAATGTTAAACAGTGGTATTTAAATTTAATACAATTGTAGGGGATCAAGAAAGTAAAGGGCTTTTCAAGAGAAAAAGCTTTTTATTATTTTTGATGACACTGGAAGAAATTACGTATTAATTTAAATCCTCTATTAACATTCTGGACTTTACTAAGCTAATTATATTATACAGTGAGTGATCGGTTAAGGAACAATTCGGATAACGAATATTATCTTAGAACGGATTAAGTTCGTTAACCGATCACCCACTTGTATAACTGATTTTAAATATTAATGAATAATGATGTATTCCTTTAACTATTAATCTAATAAAACTGAAGAAATTTCAGAATAAAGGAAAATCGATTATATTTAAATTTTTAAAATCTTATACTTGAAAATATCGATTAATCAATTCAAAGATCGTTCTACGGAAATCGATATTCTTTTCAGATATTATGTAATATCATTTCATAATGCGGATCACAGCCTATCGTAAAATTTAAGTTTCATTCAGAAATACCATATTTTTGACTGAATGTGATTTATAGTTGCTAATTTGAGATATATTAAAAATCTATAGCAATTCAATATGCAGTATTCAGTAAAAGTTGGTACTTCTTAACTTAACCAAAGACAAGATTTCTCATGTGGAGATGCAGTATATTAAGTATATATAATCCAGTAAGAAATGCATTAAAATTTAATGCATTTCATACTTCATCTCCACATGAGAAATATTTTCTTTGATTAAGTTAAGAAGTACCAACTTTTACTGAATACTGCATATTGAATTGCAATAGATTTTTAATATATCTCATTGAGTCAAAAATATGGTGTTTCTAAATAAAACTTAAATTTTACGATAGGTTGTGATCCGCATTATGAAATGATATTGCATAATATCTGAACATATCGATTTCTCTAGAACGATTTCTGAATTCGTTAATCGATATTTTTAATTAAAAGTTATAAATATAAAAATAATCGATTTTCCATTATTCCGAAATCTCTCCAGGTTTATTAGATTCATCGTTTAAAATTAACGAATTTATTATTATTCATTAGTGTTTAAAATCAGTTATATAAATTAATTAGCATAGTAAAGTCGGGAGTGTTAATTAATAATTAGTAAGCCAAATTCTTTAATGAATTTTATTAAGATGCATTTAACGATTAAATGTATGTTATTAAGACTCATTAAAATATTTGGCTTATTAAAAACTGACCAATTGAGTTTAATTAATATTATTAACGTAAGAAGGATAGAAAAGATGGTTCCATCTTTATTTGAAAATATTAGAGCAGTGGTTCTCAATTATTTTACGATTTCTTGCGTGATGATCTCTTTAGAATTTTTAAGATTGCTCGCTGACCCTTTAAAATTAACTACAATTAACAAATCGGTTACTGTTACTAAGACATTTTTGACAAACAATTATTTATTCAGAAAATGGCAAATATTAGTTAAATAGCCCAATCGAAAGAAAGCTGGAGAAAGTTGGAATGGACAAATATTCAGGATATTGAACAGTGGTTCTCTAAAGTGGGGTCCGCGGTTCTCTAGGGAACATTTCGCAATCTTCTAGGGCAGTGTTGCGCAAACTATTTTCATTTCCGACCTCCCATTTTCTGTAAAATTTTAGACAGTAGACGTTCTTTAATCGTTAACGTAGTTAAAGTAAAATACTTTCTGGGATTTGCGTTTATATTTCTGCCTTATTAGAGGTCTGAATAATACACATAATTTTAGGAAACAATGGTTTAATTTATGCATATGGGTATAAATATATTTTTAACGAAAAATATCTTTAAAAAATTTTACATTATAAGAATTCGACGTGAGGTATGTGCTGTACTAATATAGACAATTGTTTCCGTTAAAAAATATAGCTCTATTTTTATAAATAATATAATTTCGTTTCGCTATTTTACTATACCTGATAGTTATTGAAGAAAAGTCACTTCAAATCGTCTACAAGTGGGACTATTAACAATCTCAATTAGGTGAAGATGCCTTCTAAGATGACTATAAGGAACCCGTAATAATTCTAATTTGGTTTTTATGCAGTGAAATCAACTCTTTAGTTCTCTGTACAGAAGAACCTAAAATGAGAGCTTGACTATTAACAATCTCAATTAGGTGAAGATGCCTTCTAAGATGACTGTAAGGAATCCGTAATAATTCTAATTTCGTTTTTATGCAGTGAAATCAACTCTTTAGTTCTCTGTACAGAAGAACCTAAAATGAGAGCTTTCGCCTGCCTAAATCCAACAATTAGTAAGAAACTTAAATGAAAATATTTCTGTCAGTTCTTTATAATTAATTTCGATTATTTTCCCACAGACTTTGATTTCAAAATTCATATTTTTCAGGAATAACATCAGTCGCATAACTATCAGGATGCAGAATGTGCGACGAATATTGACCCAAGAGTCAAGACGTTCATAAATAGCTAAAGAATTATGCTAAAAATAAATATTATAGATTTATATATATGTATTATAGTAATTTTTGTTATAATAGCGCATTCTTTGGCAGCTGCAGGATTGCAATATTCATTTCTAACAAATACGTTTTTCTTCTCGGTTCTATTATTAAAAATATGCAATTATACGTAATTACGTTTACATAAATATTATACGTAAACGTACGTTATTATACGTAAATACGTTTTGTATGAACGTAATTACCTTCATTTGAGATTAGATGAAGATAATTACGTTCATACAAAAGCAAGAAAACTGAAACCATATAGTTTTCAATTAAACTATAGTTCTTATAATCTATTTTTTCTTCAACATTTGAATGGACCGCTAGTGTATTGCAAGGCGGCGCAAGAATAAAAATACAACATTTTTCAGACAAACAAATCAATAAATGAATTCAAATTGTTATAAAATTGAATCAGCTAAAGGATTTATAAATACAGTTAACATATCCAAGTATACAGACTCATTCTTCTGTATCTGTTTAAAAGGCAAAATATCGATCTCGTTTAGTGACTGAAAAAGAATTATGAGTAGGATATCTTCTATGAGTACAAGGCGTGGGTGAACTATGTAGATATATTAAAAAAAAAACAACAGTAGCGGCTCGTGACTTAAAATCGTGGGGTGCTGCAACTTTCGAAATATGGATATGCATTGAAAATACAATATATACGTATTTGGATAAAAAAGAAAAATTACTGTAAAAATTAAAAAAAAAATTAAAACTGAAGAAATATTGTTTATTGTCGATAAAATTATATAGTTTAATATAATTCAAAATGTTATGTCTTTAATTGTAATGTTCACATATTTAAAGAGATGGAGTAAACACGATAAGCACTACAAATTGGCGGTTACCTGCATATAAATAACATTGGAACTGCGCGACGAACAGTATCGCTTTACGGTAATAGGTTGCACCTGGCATGTCACTATGATGTTCATATGATTGCGCAAGCATGCGCGAATAGCAATATGACATTATGGTAAATACAATGCTGCTAGCGTCTCTCCTAAGTGCTACAAGATGGATTTTTATTATTTTTTATACAAAATAAGAATTGTATAGGCTGTTGACGATAAAATTAAATATTACAAGCAAATATAAATAAATTATTAAATATATTTTTATATCGAGAAATATTGGGGGTGCTGCAGTTCTGCAATCCCTATGCTCCAGCCACCCCTGGTAAGTAAACATGAAAATTTATCTTACGAAAAAATTGACCGATCTAAATTTTTTACAATTCTGAATTTAAATATTTTAATAAATGGTAATTCACATATCTAAATTGTACAAACATTTTTACCAAAACAATCATTGCAAAATTTATTATGGTCTAATTCTTCTGAATTGTTATTTATGTGTGAAAAACAAAACCGCAGTACGATACCTACATGATTTCGCGCTTTCTTTATATTGTGTACTATTCTAACGATTTTTAGAGAAAACATTTCTATTTAATTCAGGTGAAGAAAATCTACTTTTATAGAAAGACCCCCACCTATTGCTAATATTATATTTGAATTAATCTTACTCCCGAGATTAGTTGAAACAGCTAATTTAATAAATATTTAAAAAAGCAATATTTAATATATAGAAAAAACATTTATGGTAATACTGAAGAAAAAATATTTTTCTGTACTTTTATAAATGTTTTCTTTTAGGTAAAATTTATAATCTCCAACAGAATATTTTCCATTCGGTTAAAAATGCTGCCATTTTTGTGCTCTTGGTAACCGCTCGTGACATTTCTATACTTCAGGTAAAAATAACCTGTTTTATTTTATTTTTTATCAACAGATGACGCTACTTTCCATTCTATACGAATACTAAAAGAGGGGGCGAAACTACCTTTCCACAGGCAGCTCACTGCTGAGGAGTCAGCCGAATTGTGGAGAACGGAGTCGATCGGCCGGATCCGGATCCATGATATACATTTTCAAGGGATGGGACAGGAGACCCAAACCCAAGTCCTCCAGAACGGAAAGCCGAAAAGTTTCAACGAGGCCAATCCGGCCGACATCGTTTTATTTAAAAAATGCATTCGCACATCCATACCGTCAACTTTTTCCTTCCAATTTAGCAGCTGCCTCTATGTCTGCCGCATTCATCCAATTGCTACATTCCAGGATAAATGTCCAATGGAAATACCTTTATTCTCAGAACCTCTATCAGTAAATATTAATAATACTAATTATCACCAATTGTTAAGGCCAATAATTAGTGTCGTTATCCCTTACACTACACCATTCTGTATATTTTTTTAAATTCTGAGTGGTCAAAGTCGATCAATATTATCGATATAATAATCAGATTTGGAACATTTTCACAATCTTGATTTCCTAATGTATTCAAATAAAATATACAGACAAACCTCGAATTACGAACGGCATGGATCACGAACAATTTGATTTATCAACAAATTTTCGGAACACAAAGTGTCCCGATGACGTACTGTGTCTCAACTTACGAAGGCTGTCAATATAAACATTTTTAATGATAATGTCATGTGTCACTCTAGAGACATTTTAAAACGTAAACAAAAACAAATTACACTGGACAGCTTTTTAGTGAGACAGAGCACCAGTGGGTCTGAAGCAGATTCGAGTGCTGCCAAGAGTGAGAGGAAAAAAAGCTATCCCCTTCCAAAGAGTAACATTTCACTTCCTCACTATTTAAGCCATGAACATACAAGTGCAGCAAAACTAAATAAAGTTTTCGTCTATATTTGATCTGCTTAGTGTTGTGTATATCTTTTTGTGATAGATTTAATGGTTTCCCTTAATTTATGTTAAGAATTTGTGCAAAACGTACTGTGTTAAAGTTTAAATAAGCCACCACCTGGGGTCTAGGAACGAATTAATCGGTTATACACGAATTCTTATGGGGAAAATAGTTTCGGTTTACGAACGACCTTCAGGAACGAATTAATTTCGTAAACTGAGGTTTGACTATATATCTGAAATATTCTCTCACCGCTTGAACACACCGTTTCTTTCCTTGTTTCGTTCGTAATATTAATTTATCTCAATTGATCATTTTTCATAAGTCATGTTCTTTAATGAGTGTTAATAACATATATTAATGCATTTCATATACATGATATATTGCTTCTCGACATGTGAATATCTTTTCTCTAGTTATGTTAGAAACACCAACTTTATTGAATAATTTATTTTGAATTGATATAGATTTCCAATAAATCTCAAATTAAGAATTATGAATTTCATTAAGTCGGAAATAGGACATTTCTGAATAAAAACGTAAATTTTACTATAAGTTATGGTCCACATCATGTTATGATATTATGCAATTTCTGGACAGCATATCAATTTTCGTACAAAGATTCGTTAATCCAATAATCTGTTTTTTTCAAATAAATGTTATAAATTTAAAATTATTTTCCGAAATTTCTTTAATTTTATTAGATTCATAGTTTAATTTTATTAGATTTTAGTTTAAACCAGGGATGGGCAAAAGCCGGCCCGCGAAGGCATTTTATACTGTCCGCCGCATAAACTAGAACGGGGTCTGGAAAATTCCCCCCTGCATTTCGCCTCCGACAATTCGCCCCCTACATTTCGCCCCGAGAACATTTCGATCTGATTGTATTCATATTTTTTATAATAGAGTTATGTTTATTGACTTAGATTAAGTCTTTTTGTATATATTTAACAATTCAATAATAAATATTACGAAATAAAGTATCCTCTTTAAATATATAAAATGAATATTCTGTAATTCCGCAAAATCAAACGAAAAAATGAGCAATAAATTTCAATATGAAACATTGCGGTTTTCTAACGATTTTATTGCATGTGATGTGATTTCCAAGTTAGATTACCTAGTTTTCAATAAACAGATTATGAAATATTGTAATTAGCATTTGTTGCCATATTCGTAACTTAATAATACACAGAAATTTGGATAGATACATTGATATCAACTTTCCAGTTTCAGTTGCATTAATATTTTTAGATATTAATTAAAGCGCAGTTAGTGAGATGTCAATCTTTTTCAAAATTGTATAAATCTTATATTGTTTAAAATCACAATAATTATCGCTATAATTATGTACTATACATATGTGCATTACATAGTCTGCATTGCAGACTATGTAATGCAGGGGTGGGCAAAAGGCGGCCCGCGAAGGCATTTTATACGGCCCACCGCATAAACTAGAACACATTACAGTTTCAAGGCCCACATTTGTAAAATTCTACCAGAAAAGAAAAATTAAAATAATGGATTTTCTGTAGTGTAAAATAATGAAAACTCTCGCTAGTGTACACGTATACTACCGAGTTACTTCAAATTTTGATGATATAATTAACCATGCTCACTAGTCTACACGTACACTACCGAGTTAATCAAATTTTGATGATATAATTAACACGTACACTACCGAGGTACTCCAAATTTTGATGATATAATTAACCATGAACATAGTAAATTTCTCCATTTGCATTAAGTTGTAAATTTGTTTTTACAAAATTAATTATGTAGGTACCTGTTTTTTTTTACAAAATTATGTAGGTACCTAATATTTTGTAACATTCTGTCATGAACATAGTAAATTTCATCATTCACATTAAGTTGTAAATTTGTTTTTACAAAATTAACTTTGTTGGTACCTAATATATTGAAACATTCTGATATAATAAATTGTTAACAATCAATCAGTTTAATAAGGGAATCCGGGCTCGACCCACCGATCTCCGTCTTTTATCTTCCGGCCAACTCCATCACGTGTGGACAAACCACGAAGATTCCAAATTTAGAAATGGCAAATTATTAATGTAATAGTTATTCTTTGATATCCTCTGAATATTAAATTATTCATTAGCATTTCTCAAATTATTTGAAATATAATTATCATCATGAAATTCAGACACTTACCTGCCATCTTAAAATTTGATTGTTCAGAATTGCGGATGGATAATTGTATGACGTCATTCATATTGCAAGCAAGCTTGCAAACAAGTATTTACAAACATGTCCTAAGTTAAAAGGAAAAAAAAAAACTGAAATCTAAAACACGATAATTTAAAATCAGTCTTTTTGACAATATGCCAAAGATGATGTCATAATTACCTCTATCTTGATAGCTAAAGGTATATTAACCATAATACTTCTTTATACACCAAATTAAGTGCACACTCATTATAATTTTTCAAGTTTTAATTCATAGTCGACTCGAAATTTGGAATTCAGCCAATTTTTCACAATATATTTAAAATTCATTAAAATTATTAGACAACTTTGATAAACGAAAAATCCAATTTATCGCATATTAGAAAGACTACTATTTTTATTTCTTTTTAAAATATAGTTTATTTTTAAAAAATAAGTAATCATTATTATTAATTTTTCTATTTTTAAAAAGTTTATAGTAGTTATTGATTTTTTCCTTATTTCAGAAGAACAAATCTTTTCATATAAAAAAAAGATAAATAAGCTTTAAAGTTTGTTTTATGTCATCAATTTAAAAAATAGAAAAAATCGGAAAACATTACTGTTTGAGTAATGTATATTGAAAATTTTATAGATTTATTTTCATTTTATTTAAAAATAAAAATACAATATATATATTTATATATTGTATTGATCACTAAAGTTAAATTACATTGCTGAACAAATTGTATTGTTTATTTTGTCTACTATTTCACTTTTATTGCTTATTTGTCTTTCTTTTATATTCTTTGTCAAGTATATTATGTTGCATGGGAATTTAAAGCTGGAGAAGCGTTGCTATATACGTGCATATATATATTTTTTTAATATTGTTTGCGAAATACATTCATGTTTTAAAGTACATATGTATCTATCATATAAAAATGTCGAACATTGATCATTCATGACAATCAAAATCGTATGCTGTACTATATTTGGAAGTTATACTCTTCAACGATCATGGATTTAATAAAAAAGTTATGCAAGTTGGAAAATAGTTAATTAATTTGTTATTTTTAAGAGTATTTATTGATGTAAATTAATGCATGTCTTTTCTGTATGTGTGTATATTTAAATCATAAATTAAATGCTCCTGGTAAAGAATTCACTTATCACCGTAGAGCAGTGATGGGCAAAAGCCGGCCCACGAAGGCATCTAACCATTCACATTAAGTTGTAAATTTGTTTTTACAAAATTAATTATGTAGGTGCTAATATTTTGTAACATTCTGATGTTATAGGTTGTTAACAATCAATCAGTCCTAAAATTTTGGTAAGTTTTATGTTTCAGAATGTTACAAAATCAATCAGTTTGATAAAATACTTATGTTTTTAAAGAAAATTATCTGAATTTATTAATTCGTAGGACGAATTACTTTTTAATGTTTCTAATAAAAAAATAGTTTCTACGGATGCTTTTGAACTCTTTTTGCATACAAACAGAAATTAAAAAATAATGCAAGGAAAGTATATTTTAAAAATAATAAAGTAAGAAAGTAACACAAGAAAAGTTTATTTTTAAATAATATTGATACATAAGTACAGTATATTCTTTGTGTATCACAAAAATGGCTACACACATTAGCGAAATTGACAAGAACGTGTGCAGATAAATTGACGCAATCATTATTCTTGTCCCGTATGATGGTGAGAATATGTTTGTGCAAGAATCAATCTTGCTAGAAACGTGAGTAGTTATTTTAAGTCAAAGTAATTTTTATAAATTATTAATGATTACCTAATGTTATCATTAATAATTTCATTACATTAATTAATAATTACATAATTATGGCGCCGTAAAGTTAATTCGTTATTCAATTTTTATATGGCCCGCTTCATCCTGAAGATTGTTTATCCGGCCCGCGGCATTGAACTCGTAGAGATTCAAGTTCAATGCTGGCCATACCTCCAGCCGCCTTTCAAAAGGAATTCGAAACTGGGCATTATACCTTATCCTTCAGACTTCCGATTGATCCCATCATGAATATTAGCCAACCTGTGATAGTATCAAATATATATCCCTCGGCCGCGTGGAAATGTTTCTGCTTTCCACTATAGAAGATCCGGAATCGATTATCAGGTCCGCCCCTTAGAAAATTCTTTCATGAGATCCACGCTCGACCTATCGATTCCCGTTCTCTACGATTCGGTTGACCCTAAAGAAGGATCAATCGGATTATACAGATCGGCAGCTTATGCCAAGGTTGTTATCACACCGTCACTTATCATCATTGGTTGGAAAGTGGTGCCATCTGTTGATAAAATAATATATATCCATCGTTTAATTTGGCAGTGTAATTTAAATTAATGTAATCATGAATTAAATTGATACTCAGTTATTGCGAATAAAAATTTAGTTTAAACTATAAACAAATTTCAGTACTTAAAGAACTAAAAGAATTGAGGTTAGATTAGTTTTTCCTGTGTGATTTTTTTCGATATTGTTTAACGCCGCTTTCCATCAGCTAGTCGGCGGGGCATTTCCATGCTTATTAGGGCCGTCCATATTCCTCATGGGTCTTTTTAACAGATGACGACATTTTCCATTCAAATTGAGTATTCAGTAGCGAGACGAAACAAGTCTTATCACTGGCTGTCTATTTCTTCGGAGAGATCTTTTTTTTTTTTTTTTTTCTAATGCGTAAAGGCTGATTAGTATAAGACCAAAGATATGAGAGATTTTTTTTTTTTTTGGTAACAGATATCGCCACTCTTCATTGAGTTAGACGGTATTATTCACTTAGTTCTTAGTTCTTTTATTATTCTGTTAGTTCACAATATCATAGCATTAGGAATTCTAATGTTCCTCCAAATCACTCTTTTTCAAATCGAAGAACGAAAAGACATATAGACTCATAAGTTCATGAACCTTTTGGAAATTATGAGGGTGTATTAAATGTTCCAGAATGGAAAACCAGCGTTAAAACATGTCGGCTTTCCATTCTGGAAGACTCGGTTTCAAGTCTCGTGTCTCACCCCCTTAAAAATATTTATCATAGGGTTTGGGCCCGGCCCTCGATCCCTACTTTTGCAATCCGGTTAGCATCTCCCCAAAAGTGGGCAGCCTATGGAAGAGCTTGTTTTGCCCCGCCACTTAATATTCACACTTAGTGGAAAGTGACGTCATCTGTTGACCAAAAAAAAAAGAAATATTACAGTGTAAGTGGTACTATAAGCATAAATCCGTCCCTGACTCAATTATATTATATTGATATAAAAATTGCTTTGAAGCCTACAAGCAAAAATTATTATCTATAGAATTTTAGCAGTAACAATCAATAGAATATTACGAAATCAGTATATTAAATTTTTGATAAGTGTTAATAATAGACCAAGATAATATAAAAATCAATACTACAACTCAAATAATCCAGATAACTGCAAAAATATCAAACTGAGTTAATAAATACAGTATTATGCCCTGATTATGAGTAGTATTGATATCAGATTTAACTTACTGAACTCTAATCTAACAAGTAAGAAGCAAATATAATGCACTAATTTAAATTTGTGTAAACTTCCAAATAAATTTTAACTAAATTCCTATTCATCAAAAATATAGTAATTAAATAATGAATTAAAAAAGACAGATTTAAATAAAGCTCGCGTTTTCTAAATAAGTAACGACATGAAAAACTAGCATAAATAAATTTATTAATTAAATAGGAAATGTAAGAATGATTATGCGATTAGAATATTGATTTTAAACTGAATAAATTTAATAGAAATTTTGTAAAATATTAGCCGTTTCACTTTATATTTCTTTGATGACATGAACGACTTCACTCATGAAATCTTTGGCGAAAGCATAAGGAGCATATCCAAAAAAACGAATGTCATCAAGAATATTATATCTTCGAATATTTTCAGTACCTTCCTGTGAAGGCTGGATAACTCTTTCGTGTTCTTGTTCGGTAATACTTTCATCATTATTTTCTTCACAAGTATTATCTTGCAAATTATCATTTATTTCTATACGCACTGTGAAATTAGCGTTTTCCTATAAAATATATTTAATACAGTAATATGTTAAGTTCAATATTAAAAAATCATGTTTTTATAATATTCATTCTGTTGTTCGTAACATAAAAAAAGATAAAATTAATTCAATATGTAAGAAAGTGGAATCCGGATGAATTCTAATCTTATTTAAAGTGATAATCAAGATAAATAGCATAAAATTTTGAATTATATCACCTTCTTATCCATTTGATTATTGTTAGTTTTAAGTCTTTGTTTAGTTCCTTTATTGGCTACATTTTTCTTTTTTAATGAATATCTTTTAGTCACATGATATTTGGAGACTGGTCGTGAAAGATACTTTTGAGTTTGTTTTTTATTCTTCTCTACTTTCCTTTTCTATATATTAATTAAAAAGAAATTAAAATAAAATGTTTAAATTAGCATACGAATACGTAGATAGATCGGTTATCGCTCTTTACCTTCTTGCAGTTCTCATTGACAGTTTTAGATAAACGTTTGTTTCTAGATGTTGATGCAACAGATTCATTAGTAGATGCACAAAAGATTTTTTTAGGTATAACCTTAAGAGATGGAATGCCATATGTAAAAGTATACTCAGGAACAGATTCGTTAAACGATGAATTTTCAGACGTAGAAGGGTTGAAAGGGTTTCCAAGCGGAAAACAATTTCTATGTGCACCGCACATAGATAAGTTAGCACGAGGTCGTAGTTTATAACGATTATTATTCATTGAAGAGGGCTCAGAAGTGGAAGGATTGTTATCGTCGCACATTTTGTAGTTTTAAAATTTAATTTTTAGCTTTTAATACCAATAAAATAAACATTATGCAGCAGCAACAATCAATGTTTTTTAAAATAATGTGAATAATAATATCTATTATTTACTTTATAATATCAAATATTTTCAAAAGCTAAAAGAAATATTATTATATTTCAATTCTTATTATTGATATACGATTTGAAAATAATGATATTTTTATTTGAACATTTTATAATATACTGTAAATAAATGCAGTATCAACCTCTACTTAATATCGTATTTAGAAATAAATGTATTGAATTAATCTAACTTAAAAAAAAAATACTTTCTGTGATAAAATTAATTATAAAATTATTCATTAAATTATTTTATTAAATAAATGCAGTATCAATCGCTACTTAATATCGTATGTAGAAATAAATGTATTGAATTAATCTAACTTAAAAAAAATACTTTCTGTGATAAAATTAATTATAAAATTATTCATTAAATTATTATTTATGATATGAAATCAATGAAAAATCCATCAAAAATACGAAAATTGCCATCTGCTTTGACTGTTTATGTTTGCTATATTATAAACATTAATATTTATCAATACTGTAAATGGAACCTTATAAAAAAAAATTATTAATCATATAAATGATTAATATTTTTTGAGGCAAATCAATTATAAATTATAAAAAATATGATAAACTCCTAATTTGTAAGATGTAAATCAAAAAAAAAATCCGTAAAAAATTTGATTATGTTTTATTTCTTTGGAAATATTGAAAATATGAATTATAAAAAAATATCATAAACTCCTAATTTGTAAGATGTAAATTAAAAAAAAAATCCGTAAAAAATTTGATTATGTTTTATTTCTTTGGAAATATTGAAAATATTTTCTTTGCAAAATGGTCATTTTCTCAATACTGAAATGATTCTTTCAAAATTCTATTCTGTGGAGAACAATCGCATAATCAATCCAATTTAATTTCCAAATCTAGTTTATTGTTATTCTAATTATAATAGTTCTGAGTTTGAAACAACTGCGGACCTTGAAAAAGATTTTTGAGGCTAAAAAATAAAATAAATATTAAAATATACTTGATATTTATATTTTAACTATGGGCCTAACTAGTGATTCCATCTTTATATATTATAGATTAATAAAATATATTAATTTTTTCATTTTAAATGCAGACGCTCCTTTAGCTAGTTACGAATATAATCCTACATAAGTTTTGTTAGTACCTTAGATATTGCTGTTATTTTGGCTCCAAAAGTACTGAAATAACTTTATATACTGTATATTGTAATATATTTGACAATTGGACCAATTAAAAATTTTTTATTTACAGATTTTAATGAAAATTTCCGAATATAAAGCGAGGAATTTTTATTTTAATCGCCGCCATCTTGAAATACTGCAGTAATATATTATCTAATTATACAATTTTAAATTATATTGATTGCTAAAGTATTTTGCTATTATATTACTAAAAAATTATTGAAGAGGTTTTGAAATTTCGTGAAATTTGAAAATGAAATGAATTTTCTTAACTAAGAGAATGTAAGTATGAATATTCTTAACTAGAGGAGCAAAAGAAAGCTCTAATAAAAAGTGAGATAAATGTTTTAAGATTTGCCAAGCGTTCCAGAAAGTTGCGGTTTTCAATTTTCATAGCTTTGTTTTCTGCTTCTAATTTTTCTAATTCTGCTTCCAGCTTTTTCTATTTACGTTACTTTTCTTAAGTAACAGCAGGGAATTTTGACTTCAATATTCCAACTATTCGCTAATCCTTCAAAATCTCTCGATAAATGTGCCCAACAGATTTTCCTGTTTTCATCAGCAAAGTAGTTGTATGGTACTACAGTATACTTAAGTGAATAAGTATAATACCATACAATTAATAATCCTTCTAGCCTCCCATGACTCCCTACAATTACTTTGATTGGTTTAAAATATCATCATCCTCTCTCCTTCATATATAAAATTTTCTGCCCGATAAAAGTAATTAATAAAATTAGTTAAGGTATAAGCATTAAGTTAGAAAACCAATCAAAATTCAAATCATTATTATTAAAATAATAACGATACGTATTCAAATGTTCAAAAAACAAAATCGAAAAAATGGAAAGAATCACGTGACAAATTCATCGACTGTTAATTTAATTGAACTCGAGTGCCTCAATGTTCACATTTTTAGAAAATAAAAAGGAATATAATTAACATATACGAACGAAATAAACTATAATTCTCATAGTTCTACGACTATTTGCCTTTATGACTACTGCTAAATCTATCATTGAATATAACATGCAGTAATGTAAAGGCATCAAAATATCTCTTTACCTAATTTATGTATGAAGTGCTGTCATAACAAACATTACTTGCATTTTATAAATAAAGAATTAGATATTAATTCGAAGAGTTTCGAATGAAATTTGGCTATTTATCAAATAAAGTATATTAACAGACGTCATTTTGGAATATTTTCATAACTATATAAGCGTTTCTTGTATAATATTTCGGATCCAACTCAAATAAAATGGTTACACGTCTGATGTTTAATACAATTCTCCAAAAAATTTTACACGCCAACACAGATCATATATATATATGTATATATATTATAATATGATATTTTTTTGTGATAGAAGATCGCAACAGTTATCTGGCCTAGTTAAACTTGATCTATGTGATTGTTTTTATGTTTTTGAGGAAATTAATGCACTACCATTCGAGTAAACACGATTGTTGTTTTAAACAGAAAAAAAAAATTCGAAAATTCAGACAATTTTTTTTGTTTATAATAATTAAAATAATCAGAAAAGAATAATTTTGTTTGATAGAATTAGTTTAAAGTATTATCAAAAATTATTTTATGTACTAAGAGCGCAATTAGATAACATAAAATGTATTTTTTCCCCTCATTTAATGAATAATTTTAATTACGTACTTGACTTACGCATCTTAAATATATATCAAAACATTTTATTTATCGTATGTAAATTTAATTTTAAATGTAGATACATATCGTATTTTTATTTATGAAGGTAATAATTAGTTTATATTTATATTTAACATATTTTATCATTTATTATTTTTAATGAACTGCAGAGATAATCGAGATAAATCTCTTTTAAATATGAATAAGTTCGCACGTTTAGTATAGTAAAAAATTAGAAAGCATAAGCATTAAACGAAAAATCTATTATTTATATTTTACAATATTTATAAAATAAATTTTTAAATTTATATATCAGCAGATGGCAGGATGTGCATAACAATAGCTTCTGCAAGGACAATAGTTATAAATTTTATTTTATATTACTATTGATTTTTTGCTAATAATTAATGCTGAAGCACAAAATCGACATACATCTCACTAACGTTATAAAAATTATTATAAATTTATATAATATTAACAATGAACAACATTTGCAAGATAAATTTTTAAAACGGTTATGACGTATGACACCTGTAAACTGATCACGTGATAATTTAACATATCTGAACTGAAAAATTTTAATTTATTAAGCAATTAATACATATTGGTTGTATATTTTGCATTTGCCACAGTTTTCTCGCGTCGCATTTAAAAAAATCTGCAGTTTAGAAAAAAAGAACAATACAATTTTGAATTGACCAATGAGATTGCGAACTGTTCGTACTGCGGTATGATTCATGAAACTCGTTCGTTCGATAAGAAGTCGGCGTGGTTGAGGTGTTATTGAGATGGAACGGGAACGTAAATAAATAAAATTAGAAATGAATAGCTCTTGGTCGCTTCTAGTCGTAAATATATCTAGATAGCTAAGCTCAAGTAAAAACAAAACAAAAATGGCAAATGACACCTGCGTACGTGTCGCTGTCAGGTGAGTAAACTTAATTTATTTAAAAATAAATTCAAAGATTTTTAAATCGAATTATTTTTATTGTAATATAAATTAATATGAGTGTATGACATTTATTTTGTAGCGTAAAAATCGACAGAAGCAAAGTTAATTTATCAGTTTAGAAACGATATGATAAAAATGTATCTCGTGTAAGATAAAAACAGTTTGTTTCGATAGCAAAACAAACCCACTAATTATTGCATATTTGATTATAGAAATTATAATATCCAGCCAGACATAACGTCGTTGCAGACGTAATAATCACCTTTGCGCTATTGATTTTTATGTAGGAGTGTGTTCTCCACTAGCCCGTCTCATCTGGAAGTAGAACATATATTTTTAAAGAGACAAAGTATAGTTTATAACGTGAACCTATCTGCCGTGATCCCGGGTATGAGTCATCTATTGAGCAAGTTGCTGAACTACGTTTCTCGTTAAACCGTTTCCTCTTTCAGGTTCACTGCCATTATGTGCGACCTTTTCATTTATTTCCCCCCCTCTGCGAATCCTTGCTTGAGTTGTTCACTTTGTCTCCACTTAGAAATTGCGCAAAAAAAATAAAAAAAATAATTTGCAATCTTTCAGTTAATTATCGAGGAGCGTGTATGTGTACTATAAAAGTATTTACACGTTATAAAAGTGGAGTTAATATAAAGACCGAACAGGTGGCACGCAGATAAACATTTTTATAAAAGTTTAAATATATTCAACATCACAAAAATAGCTTGTTAATCGAGTTGTTAAAAATTGTTTGTATGGTTAATTATTTTAAAAATCGGAAATTTCTTCTCTCTAAAGCATTTTGATGCGTAATGTCATTTTTAAATTTATTTTAACGTATGCAGCTTTGGACTTTCCCAAAATAAAGAAAATTTTATCAACTATTTTTGTTGTTGATGGGAAATTTTGTGAAGGAAATTTTCTATTCTCATTATCAACTTTCTCAAAAGATATAAAATTTTATATTACTGCTAGATGATAGATAACCTTTGCAATTCGACAGGAAATTAAATAAAAACTGATGAAATAAAATCAGATCTATAATTTTCTCTTTTAAATGCATTTCCTTCCAAAATATATATAAAAAAATTTTTTATTGAACCGTAAATATTTCATCTTTTAGTATGGTATAATAAATTTATTAAACTGTTTTGGTAGCTTTATATCAAATTATTCGGATGTTTGTGATATTATATCGCATTATAAATTAACTAAAACACAATACAATATATAGATGTTTATAATGTATTGTTAAGACTATGGAAAGCATGAAAACTATCAGACATTCAAACTAACAAACGTAATTTAAGCGAGTGGCTTAATACCAAAAAACATTTATTGTTTGGTACGGAATTCCACTTCTTTCTTCCTGTTGAATCCTTAATGAGCGGAAATTGCATTACAAAAAAAAAAGCGGAGTATAAATTAAAAAATTCAATTATGGGAAACTAATCTTTATTTATTTTACTCAAGCCAGTCTGTGAAAATTTCGTTTTGTATATATTCAACATATAAAAGATTACGCGAATCGATTTAGATCTGCGTTAATGTCTAAACGTGTTATAATAAGACGAGGAGTATTTTTTTTCAATAGTATCACAGATGCAGTTTTAAAAATGAAGAAATCGTGAGAAATTGAGAAATGTGTGTCTGTTTGTTACAAAGAAAACCAAGATAAATGAAATAGGCCTAGAACATACAATTTTCAAATGGGATTAGGTCGAGGTAATTGCATTGTCTTTTCATTTAGCGTTTCCTCGTTCAGATTTAGATATAGGACAATCCATGATTGTATTCCTAACTCAGAATGTAATCTATGGTAAATTACAAAAACATTTTTTAATAACGATCTCGACTGTTCTTTTACGTAAAAACATATACCTCACATTTTACATGAAAGGAAGACCAGGATTAATTACAAATTTGAATCTTTCATAGACCGTATTTAATGGAAGTATGCTTGTGCATTTAAAATTATATCTTCACTTTTGTATACGAAGAGATTTTCGTGCGTTTTGTATAATAATAAATTTTCCGTCGTGTCATCGTGTTTTGTAATATTGACGGGAGCGTTTCACGCACGTTTGTCGTTTTGTTATTTTTTCTGCTCATTAATGAACTATGAATATTTTTAGTAATGTATTCATATGTTTCATGATCAAAAAAGCTAAACTTTTATTTATTGTATAGTATAGCATTTGCAGTACTTGATTGGGTTCAATAACCTATATATGATGAACAGTTTTGCGATGATTTCGTTTTTGATATATGAAATCGTTGTATAAAACCCATCATTTACGATATTAATGGTTTAAAAATTGCAAATTTCTTATTTTAGATTTTAAAGATTAGCAAAAGCATTGAGTTCTAAGTAAAAATAATGATAAAATTTAGATTAAAAATGAAAAGCAGCTTTTACATATACACAAAATTTATATCATAATAAATCCAACAATGGAGCTGGTAAGTAATTACCATCTGCAAAATGTGAATATTTAAGTTTTGAATTCATATAATTAATAAAATATTACGTTATCCATTTTTTAAGTACATCATAAACTGTAGTACTAATAAAAATATACTGTGTATACTGTACTGTAGAAATATACTGTAGTATAAATAAATGAACATAGCTGTCTTCATTCAGTAACATTACAAGAATATAGTATAAAGAATTGTCCCCCTATGAATTTTATATATAAATTACCCTCATGATTTTTTTCAATGATCTGCTTCTGTTGAAATTTTTTATATGGCACAGAAAAATTTATCAAATTTTAATCTTTTGCATTTTTATTATAGATTTAATTCTACTTTTATAATTATAATACTTAAATTACACACCATCAGATATTTCATATGAAATATTGACAGTCATCTTTGGTCTCTGTTATATGATAATCATAAATCATTATATAAGAATGAAATTTAAAACATTCAAATTTCTTTGATTTTATATTTTTTAACTATAATATGAAATAGAAAGTTAATAATTATAAAAAAAACTAGAACAATAAAGCAATTAAAAGTAGTAATAATTTTCGTATTTAAAAAAAGTAAAATGCCTTAAATTTATATTTTTAATGTTGCAGAATCCGCCCTCAAATTCCACATGAGGTCAACATATGTCGTATATGTACAACTGTAACTCCTGGTGAGCCACAGGTTCTGTTAGGTAAAGATAAAGCATTTACATTTGATCATGTATTTGATATGCATACTGTTCAGGAATCTGTTTATGAAACTTGTGTCAAAGATCTCGTGGAAGGGTAAGACTTCTGTTTTAATATAACAGTTTTATATTAAAAGCATTTAAAGGAATATAACAAGTCTATTTTGAATAATTGTAAAATAATTTTTAAATAGTTTTATTTGCCCAAATATTTAATATAAAATTTCAATTTAATATTTTAAGTTGAAATAAAATATTTTAAATTTTCTGAATAGGAAAAACTATTATAAAAATAATATGCTAAATTTTGAATCCAAAAATTTCTTTTATTTTTATTAGATGTTTTGAAGGATATAATGCAACAGTGTTTGCCTATGGTCAGGTAACCGTTTTTAACATTTTTAAAATTATCAATAAAATAATTGTAAATGTTGCAATGTGTGCAGTTCTGAGAAATAATTTTAGCAAAACTTGCTTTAAGGATTATGAAAATTTTAGAGAACCTCTTAATAATTTGTAGGGAATTCAATAATATTAATTCTGCTATTAAATGATAAAATTTTTTATATATACAGTCAAACCCCAATAAGATGCCACCATCCATTCGGTGACAATTTTGGCAGCTAATCGGGATTGGCAGTTTATCGAAAATACAGTGTAGTATAGAAATGAAAATGAACTCCAAATTTATTAAATTTAATAATCAGTACATTTATATTTAGCATCCAAACTTATAATTTCTAAAAACCTGTATATTTTACAGTGTAGTAAACATACCATATATGTACAAATACTACGTGTGGTATAGAAATGAAAATGAACTCCGAATTTATTAAATTTAATATAAAATACAGTTACATTTATATTTAGCATTCAAACTTAACATTTCTAAAAAACCTGTATATTTTGCAGCATAGTATACCTGTCGTATTATAGCATGTACAGTATGATATAGAAAACATGTCCATCTGCTGTTCTGATCCTCTAGTTTTGAGTTCTCTGTAAAACACAATGTACACAGCTTTCTATCCTTATTTGCTCGATACGCAATAAACAATGGAAATGATCTGGTTCAAACTATCTTAAATTTTCTATAACGGTTAATCATGTGTCTCTCTAAGCCTGTTAAGGTTTAGAGAGACACATGATTAACCATTACTCCATCTCTCCCACCCACTGGTTACAAATTAATCCAGAGAGCTTTTAATATATATGCTTTTATATAGCAGTACTATATATATAGTACTGGTGAACTTTGGGATGTAAGTCACTTTACATGCCCCTGGTGGATTAACGAGGACAAATACAATACCAAAAGAAATTTGTTTAGAAGTTTCTATTGGCAGATGGCATCTTATCGGAGTTTGCCTATTCCATTAACATAGGGAAGATCTGTTCTGCCAAATTTCTTGGTGGTCAGCGAAGGTGGTGGCTTAATGGGGGACGTCTTATCGGGGTTTGACTGTATTTTAATTGTATTGTAATTATATGAAATATAAATTCAGACTGGATCTGGAAAGACATACACAATGGGTACTGGATTTGATATGAATGTGATGCCTGAAGAGTTAGGCATAATCCCAAGAGCCCTGCAACACCTATTTGATGGAATTAAAAAAAGGCAAGAGGAAGCCAAAGAGAAAGGAACAGTACCACCAGAGTTTAAAATAAATGCTCAATTTATGGAGGTAATATTTTATTTAATTTTAAATTAAAAATTTTTCTGAATATTTTTTTAAAAGTTCTTATTTGTTGTTAGCTCTACAATGAAGAAATTTTAGATTTATTAGATGCTGCAAGAGATCCTGAACAAAAGGCTAGTGAAAAAGATTAGATAACATTCATATTTGATTTTAGTAACATTTTTTTAAAGTTTGTAATTCTTTAAAAATATGTACAACATAAATTAAAAATTTTGCATAATTATATTTGAATCAAATATTTTGCTAATTTATAACAAATTCAATTTTTTGAAATTTATTTTGTCTAATAATTAATTAATCAATATACTATACTATATTTCCAACTTTTATGGCCTAGTTATTTGGAACAGAACCCATTTTATAAATCAAGACTGTGCATATTCTGATGAAATTTATTAGTACTATCCTATGAATTTAACATATTTCAGTATTTTTATCTCTTTATTAGAATAAATCAGTTTAAAATATGTATATATACTTATTTTAAACTTATCTAATAGAGCAGTTAAATTTTGTATATTGTAATACAGTAAGACCCTGTTTAATGCAGGGGATATGTTCCAAAAAACCAAGTGCTAAACGAAATAGCGTTAAATAAGGTCATCTTAACACGTAAATAATAGGAATAAGTGAAACGGGATAGTAAATAAAAAATATATGTACGTTTTTTATTTTGTAAAATATATTATTACTATTGCATTACATTAATTATAGACATTTTTATTGCTAATATCGATTTGTATTCGTAAATTATTCATGAAAATCAAAAATATTCAAGTAAATAATTTGTTTATGATGAGAATTGCTAATGTCGATTTGTATTCGTAAATCATTAACGAAAATCAAAAATATTCGAGTAAATAATTTATGTTGGTGATGAGGAAGCCTCATTTGATAGTTCTTGTTTTTTTGTTAAGAATCATCTAGCGAAAAATCGTTTGCCTTTTCCTCTTTCGTTCGGCAAGTGACTGTCGATAGCAAGGCATCGCATCCATGACACTGTCTTGCCTTTGAACTTCTATCAAAATTTAGATCATTTTGTATAAACTAATGCATAATTTCTGTAATAGTGGCTAAACTTCAACTGTAAAATAACATTGATGAATGATCATAAATATGAACTGTGACCACAGCAGACTTTTTATATATTGCACTGAATTGATATCAAATGGATTGCGAGGCAGCATAGGAGTATCAAAGCAACAAATTAGTGCAATTTTAGATTTATGTGAGTATAACAGTTTGAAAAACCGTGCCAAAGTGAATCAATAAAAAAATATAGAATTCGGAAAAAACTGCGTTTATATTGAAACAGCGTTAAATGGAGCAGCATTAAGCAGGGTCTTACTGTAATAATTTTATTGTAAATTTTAATACACTGACGGAAAAAAAAATCCCAACACCAAGAAAGACTTGTGTTAGATAGCCTTTAAGGCTTAAGCCTGTGCCTAACAAACCCGAAGGCTCCACAAATGTAAATGAACTACAGTCACAATACAAACTATATTTTGTTCCCTTCAAAAATTTTATGTACAACACAGTTGGCATCAGATTTATGCATGAGCTAGACAAGCTACAACTTAGGGCTTCATGTTTCACTAAAAAGATATCAAATGTATTTGAGGGGGCCTCTTAAATGTTATAACTTTAAAGGCTACAATTCATATAAATCCAGCCATGCAAATGGTATAGTTGTTCATAAACAAAACATACTTTTATTTATATACATATTAATTTACTTAATACTCAAAACAAAATAGACAATCCTAAACACTATGTTATGCAAATTTAAATATTAACATACTAGGTCTATCATAGTTTCAACACAAAATGATTACGAGAGATAAGGCAATGATTAGACCTGTCACGAGATATTGACACAATATTAACAGTTACAAAAAAAACATGTAGCATTGACAATGGATAATAAAAAATTTCAAAATAACTTCTAATAAGTTCTGTATAATTTATCAAACTGAATAGTCTACAAGAATTCTTTCTAAAATGCATAATTACAGAGAACTTATGGATTAATGAGACTAAAATTTTTTCAACTTTTAAGAGTAGGTCCACCCAATTCATCTTATGCAAATAAAATTGATGGGTATGAACTTTATATTGGTAGGATAATCATATGCTAAGGCTTTACTAACTGAAAATCTAGATCTCACTTCCACATTTTTCAGGAGGGAATCTATCTGACCATTGAATCCCATCCTACAAATTTCTTGTTAAAGGCCGTGACACACTGAACGCGACACGAAGCGAAGCATAAGAAAGCAACTTCGCGCGGTTACGCGCGTACAGTGTGTCTTGGACTAGCTTTTCCCATGCGGCTGCTCGTGTTAACGCGCGTAGCCGCGCGAAAGATGAAAATATTGAACTTTGACCAATCAGCACGCGCGAACAATACTGTGCGGCAAGACGCGAAGGAAGCAATCAACCAATAGAAACGAAT